>APFE030179638.1:24702-91076 GCA_000404065.3 Pinus taeda
TAGGGTCCAAAACCAAAATTTTCTGGGGCGCTGCCTCGGACCCCATAAAGTGGGGTTACGGGTACCCCTCAAACCCCTATTAACTATGTGGAAAGAATATAGCACAACCCAATATTTCTAAAGAGTATTTAAGACTATCATGATCCATTTTTACCTTGAAGTGTCTTCTCGTTCAGTAAGGTCGCCATTTCTTAAGTGCATATAGTATTGCCAACATTTCCTTCTCATAAATAGCTTGCTTGAGATGTAGCAGTAAAAATACCCAATCACCTACTCAAAACATTTTTCACTATGATGTTGATCTACCTATTGTTTCATTCGATTTTGCACCAAAGTGGCGTTATCCTTTGAAAGTTGGAGAACTTGTTGTTGATGCTTGATATGATCTTTCACTGCTTGAACCTTTTTCTTCTTGATATGTCGTTCTATTTTTAGAGTTTGAGGAGTGGTAATTTCTTCCAATCCTTTACAAGATATGGTCGGATTCATTTCTTGATGCTCGATTTGATCATTCACTTCTTGAACATTTTTCTTCTTGATATGCCCTTCCATCTTGATAGTTTGAGGAGTGGTAATTCTGACCAATGAATTACAAGATATGGTTGGATTCATTTCTTCTTTCTCAATGTGATCTTTCACTTCTTGCACCCTTTTCTTCTTGATATGTCCTTCTATCTTGAGAGTTTGAAGAGTGGTAATTCTTTCCAATGCTTTACAAGATATGGTCTGATTCATTTCTTCTTTCTCTGGGGTTGGGTCCTGGCGTGTATCCTCTTCTTTTGATGTTTCTTGATCCTTTTCTTCCTCCTCTTCATGCTCTGTGTAAAATAATTTCTTCTCAGCACACTTATGGCATTTAATGCATTTTCTATCGCAATTGTAACAAAGCCCTTTTTCTCTTTTTTCTTCTAATTGTTGTGGTGTAACCCTTGTAGGTTGTGGAAGGCTAGGAGAAACAACACTTCCATATTTATAGTTGTGAGGGGTAGACTTCCTTGCTGCCATAATTTTACTTTCCACTATGTAACAAAGCCATTTTACTCTTTCCAATTTTTGTGGTGTTGCTCTTTGTATCCTCATAATGTGCTATCATTTCCTCCATGAAAATTTACCACGTAACAAGTTGTTTACAAGAACAAAGCCTTTTATACCATAAAAATTTATCTGGTTCTAAATATGAAGATGCAATACATACCTTTTGTAACAATGGTACACCATGTAGATCAAAATATTGCTCCATCTGAAGTATCCAGTTTACTGGATCCTTGCCATCAAACTTCCTCATCTTGCTTTTTCTTGATTTTAGGAGCTCGATCTTGAAAAGACTGTAACTCTGTACTTTTGGATCTTTAAGTTCTGAAATTGTGACCTACAGTAGCCCTCTGTTTCCTCTTTCCAATTCCACCAGTTTGATCCAAATTGGATTCTCCAAGGAAGAGTTATGCCAAATCTCCCACAATGACCTGATTATAGACTAGTTCAGTAGAGCGAACTTGTATGACGTGCCATGTGTCACTATTTCGACCTTTGGCTTTGAAAATTATATACAAGAAACTACAGTCCATCCTCTTTCTATACCTTCCCCAGGTCACCTGTTTGGAATGTAATTTAGGAGTTTGCAAAAAGACCAACTTCCTCAGATCATATCTCCGCAAATATAGCACGAAAAGCTCTGAAATTTAGACCTGAGGTTCAGTGCGATTTCATCTCAAATGTTTTGTTTCTTCTGAAACGTCACAGAAAAAAGTTATAGAGAAAATGCCATGATGACCTATTTGGAGCAACGAAACCCTAGAATCCAAAGCTTTGATACCAAACGTTATGAAACTAGCTCACAAAAAGATAGAAAAGATAGATCAACGCCTTAGAATTCGGCCTCTTCAAGGGGGAAACCTCCTTTACATTACACAAATGAATGATTCTTTGATGATACAATTGAAAAGACCTCCTTTCTATATATAGGAGTCTAAGGGGTCATAATATAATTAGAGCTGACATAACAATAATAATGTAAGGGCACAATAATAACAATAGTGGGCTTCTATTGGGAACAATAGTAAGAATATGGGCACTACATGGGTACATCAATATAATAAGGGGGTTGTACTAATAATAATAAGGGGTTACACTAGTAGTATAGGGGCCTAACAAGATATGCCTTGTTTTTTGTATCTTCTGATGTGAGGAAGCCTTACCAAGGGATGGACTTCCCAGGATCAGGGTACCAGTGGAACTTGGAAGGTGTGTGACTACACAAAAGGGGATGACAGGATTTCCCGAGGGAATGTCTAATAGAGAAAGGAAGGCTGATGATGGATTTTTTTTGGTCATTAGCATTGCTCCATGGAATCAAATGCACATTGGGATTGTGCCCTAGAACAATGAGTTGATAACTATTCACTGAGAGGACAAGTAGCGCAAGATTATAGTGCTAAACATTGGATGTGAATTTAACCTTGTAGTGGATTCTAGACTTGTTGGGAAGGAGGTGAATCTTGGTATTAATTTGAGGCTGGAGATGTGAGCCTCTAGCTTCCCTTGTTTCAGATGCAGGCATCATATCCTTTCATTTCCTGGTTGAGAAAATGTGCATATGCGTATATGTGGTATTATTGTAAATACTATATCAAGATTGATTTATAAAGTTCCATAGAAATTATGATTATTTTCTAGATGAAGCAATTGTGTATGTGTGTATATGTGGTGGCTATTGTAAATACCATAATGAGTTGTTTTATAAAGCTCCAGTACATGGTATTATTGTCATGTTTCAGTAGTGGTCATTATAAATACTGCAACGAGCTGTGTTATAAATCTCCATGGGTAATATGTTTTGTTTTCAACAGTCTTGTTGGTTATATGTGTCATTAAACACTAAGGACAGTGTTTCCCCAAAGGGGAGGGTCCTGTAACAACCCTGGTTAAAAATTCATGTAAAAATATATAAGACCATGGTTTATGGGACATGTATTCCAATGGTGGGAAAGACATCCTAGTGTGGGTTTTCATTCGGTTATTATGGCTAAGGAAATTGGCAAAGGAAATGACAAAGGCTTTGGAAAGGCATGAGGCATTTATTGGAATTGTATTTATGAAAATAAAAGAAATTAGGATATAATGGAGGTGAAAGGTCACAGGTTTCATGTGAGGAGGAAAATGAAGGAAAATAATGGAAAATGAAGAAAATAGAGGCCTCATTAATAAAAATGAATTTGAGGATTAGTGGGTAGACTTAGTTAGTGTAGACTTGGTCAGTTCAGTTTTGTAGCTCTCCCATTATTCTCTCTCTCACTCTTGGACTCTTAGAGTTTTCTTGGAGCACTATTCGAGGGTGTGGTATACTTGGAGCTTTGGAGGAAGAAGGAAAAGGAAGACCAAGAAAGCGTAAGATGAAATTTGGATTAGCAGGTGCATCAGGTTTTTCTTACAGGTATTGAGTTGCATGTATGCTTTCCTCACTAGTTTTGGCATGCCTAGTAGATGCATGTGGTCTGTTAGTTGTGATTTATCATTGGTGTGGAGTATGGCTAGGATTGACAATGGATTTCCTATCCTTTCCATTTCCTGGATAGCCATGGAGATTGTGGGTTTATTTCATATTTTTGTTTTGGTGGGTTCTCATGTTTCCTTAGCTTGGGTTGTGTTACTAGTTCCTAGAACCTTGGTTGGACAAATTCTCTAGAGCCTTGTAACAACTTGGGTTGGGTTACTAGTCCTATAGCCTTGGTTGGAAAGACACTCTGGAGCCCTTGGTGGGTTGACTTACTAGTCTTGGATCCTTGGTTGGACAAACATTTTAGAACCCAGTAAAATTTGTGGGTTGGGTTACTAGTCCTAGAGCCTTGGTTGGAACAAATGATTTGGAGCCCTAGAAGGCTTCCATAGAGACCAATATGATGATGGTTTTGTGACATCTCACTATGAGGTGGAATTATTGTTGGATGGGTTGCAGTGGTTTGGCCTCTGGAAGCCTCGGATGGTTTTGATTGATGTGTTTTATGAGATCCCACATTCATGCTTGGAAAATGGCGTGGGTATGAATGACTGAAGAGGGATTTGCCTCAACCATTCTACAGTTGGGGGGAACGTGGTAGTCCCATACTAGGTTGGGTTTTGGATCATTAATATGAGGCTATTTCTCTTTGTTATCTCCCAATTATTATACTGGTTTATATGTGGATTATATGGTTATTGTTTCCTTGGTATTTCTATTGTTATTATGCTAGTTATGAATATGTATTATGACAATAGTTATGTATGTCTGTCATCATGTTTTTACTTATATATGAATGAACAATGTATCTATGGCCTAATGGATGAAACTACAACTAAAGTGATAAGGAACCAATTCCTCACAGTGAACCTTAGATAAGTATGAGACCCCTATGATTAGATATGTTATTTACACTTATAGATTACAAATTCGTGATATGTTTGACGAAATGCATGTCATGGCTAGTAGGGGTCGAGTTAAGGTATCATTCAAGTGATTGCATTTATACTGTCATTTCCTTGTTATTTTATTGTTCTGAAGATGTTATTCAATTATGGGCAGTGACCCAGGCTCTGGGCCTAAAAATGTGGCTTAAATCCCATGGATGCTTGCACAAAAATGAGACAAAAATTCCCTGCATGTTGGCTTGCCCATAGTATGAGAGTATCAGGAGGTCACATGGTCCAAAAGATTAGTGGGACCCAAGGGATGGTTGGAAGAAAATTTGGATTGGTTCTCGAGAGTCCTAATGTTGATGTTGAATGTATGTATGGTGTGTTTCCATTGGTTCCACTTCCTTAACGTGACTTAGGAGGTTGAATCATATCATAGCGGCCTCTCGGCGCATGTTTAACACAACTATATGGTTTCTTTGGTAGATGTGTGAGGAGGGTGTTACATTCATTATCTCCTTTGAGTTGTTAAACTACTAGTGAAGGAACCTCCTCTGATACTAATTGTTGTAAATAATGAGAGGGGGATGAATTGGTATATATTAGAAACTAACACTTAATATTTTCAGAGCATTAGTTAATCTTCAATAGTATTATAATTATTCTGTAAAATAGTAAACAAAAATGCATAAAGATAGAGATAGTAGGCCCAAAATGTTTAGGTGGAAAACCCCCTCCAAGTCGAAAACCATCGAATGTTTTTCTAATAAATTATTTAATATTCAGCCCAAATGAAAAGAAAGCTATAACTTTTTAGAATTCTAGAAAGTCATTCTTCTGTAGCTGCCACTAGAAGGATGCCCCAATGCCCTGGTTTTATTAGCAATCAGTTGAAAGGATGCCCCAACACCTTAGAGAGCCACAACTCGCCCTAGCACCACCCTACAACACTGAAGTGTTTATGGGCACCAATGTGAAGGTGACTGCATTCACCAGCCTAACATCACCATATGACCATATAAAGACAAAATAAAATGTGGACTCCAGTACCAAGGATAATGATCCATGTTACAATGATATTACAATTATTTCCTTTACTAACTGACACACTAAGACCTCTACCCTTGTACCAACTAACTAAGAACTCTTGATTCAATAAATAAAAACCCTCTTCTCAAACCAAAATTTTCCTTCTTCAACTCTAAGAAATGACATAAATTTTTACATTTTAAGAGATGTACATTTTTTGACTTCAATTTTCAAAATGACTCTATTTACAGAGCTTACAAAACTTTAGAAATGCTGATCATTTTATCTTTGAATCTGATGGTCATAATTTTTTTGTAGAAGTAATGATGCTCTACTCTTGTTCTTATGCATTAATAATATTTAGGGCTTGGATGATTGTGGTACAACTGCCTCTTATATAGTTGTGAAAGTATGAACTTGAATAAGTATGCACCTATCCAAGTAAGACCCTAAATTCAAAACAAATGTAAATTACTCAATTACTTACCTTTTCCTGGAATCAAAGGTTAATTGTTAGTGTGATAGTAATATAGTTGAGCATAGATTTGAGATCTTCAATAAGAGATGTACACAATTTCAATGCCAAAACATAGCTCAAATATACTTTCCTGACGCTGATGTCAATCAAAACTTTGAAAATACTTAGAACATATTAGATTTACTTTCTTAATAATCTATGCAAACATTAACCATGGAAGAAAAAAATCGAAACTCCCATTTTCAAAACAATGATAGTAACTCTACCAATATATACTTACCTCACTTCGAATGCACTTGAAAATAATAAAATAAATGTCAAAAGAAAAACTACACACAAACTTACCTTAGATTACCTTGATGGAAGTAATACTTGCTGAAGTATTACGTTGTTGTAGCCCTGAAGACTTGTTGTATACTGGATGTGGTAGATAATGAAGTCTAAAGTGCTTAGAGCTCTTAAACACAAAGCCTTATTTTTGTCCTCCTTTTCACTGCCCAGTAGTGAACCTTCAAGCCATTATAGTCAAATTAATGAATATAGACTTCAAGTGTGCATAGACTGTGGGTTAAAATTCATCAATTTCCCTTTATTAATCTGCACTAATTCAGTCCTCAAGAAAATGGCTTCATAGCATATGTACCTTACTGTGACCTCAGGAAAAATTCAAATAATTTCAAGAAAGACTTTTCAAAAAAACAACCCTAAATTTAACCTTTACCACAAGACTGAATGATGATCCCAATTTCACATCATTGAACATGGCTTTCACTTTACCTTAATAGTTGATTTATATGCCTCTATTGTAGGTTTAATTCATCAGGGTTTCCTGCAATATTTCAGTCCAAAATAACATGCAATTTTCAAGGCAGAAACCCTTTTGAGAGAGAAAATCTCTTCTTTACTTCAACGATAACCTAACCTACAAAAATACAAACCACCAAGTCCAACAAAGTAAAAAACCCTAACTGTTTTAATTTGCTGCATTGAATTCCTTTAGGGTGGTGTAACGGTGTTGGAAATCAGTCAACCAAGGGGCCTCCCTAATGTGAAGTTCCAATTAGACCTCACACATTTTGGAATAGGAGCCCCATCCAGAGTATCCGCCTGACTTCCATGTATTACTATAGATTTTCTTTGGATACAAAGTTAAATAAAAGAGAGTAATACACAGGTATCTTTAGATCAACAAGCAAGTATGCCCTATGAAATGTTTAGTTCCGGAAAGTATCAAGGTCCTTCTACCAAAAGGGGACAGAAAAATGGTTTGTTTAAAGACAAGTAATAGTACTAACATAAAAAAGGCACATGAGCACACAAATACAAATGAATCGTTGATCAACTAGTGAAATAGTTCACAAGGAAGTAATGAGTGTTAAAGCAAATACAACAAACTTTCAACAAGATAAGTACTAAATCCACTGAAAATAGTACAATTTCCTTAGTACATATGAGAAAAACCATACATCACAAACATACAAAGAACAATATTACAATATTCACAACATATGCATGAAAGTGTTTTGTCTCAATGAGCTTCTAAATTAAGTAAAATTTCCAAGATACATCAAGATAACAAACACCACTAGACCTAATAGTGGAGCATTAGAGCTATCGCTTGCTCCTCCGAAACAACTATCTTCCTCTCTAATGCTTGGTAGGAGGAGGAAAGGTGAAAATTCCTTTGCATGTACAACTGGGGTGTATATATAATAAATGGGGAGATCATTCACCTCCATCGTAACTCTTGGACTACCCTCATGTTTGTTTGACTATTCTATGACCTTTCAACTCACACATGAATTTTCACATTACATGGATGAATCTTGGACTTCCACTTTGTTAGTGTCTGTATCTTCATCCCTCTATCAGTGATCAAATTCTCTTGTTGCATTGCATATTAGGTGTCTCACTCAGTCAACTGCATTCCATTAGGATCATGGATCATCTGATGGTAGTAGTTTGTTATACGTTTTCCATCATGTCCTTTACCTGCTGGCCCATTTCCATTCATCTAGATCATCTACAGTCATTTTTTGTCTTTAAATATGCAAGAGTCATTTTTAGGGTTTTTAGTCTCATTAGTTCTAGGGTTTCATCGAAAAGGTCTTCAAAATTCTCAATAATGGTTAGCAGGCGCATGAGGAGGTTGAATAAAGTTTCAGTACCAATAAATTCCATAATCACATGCTCAGAGACTGATTTTTCCTCAAAACCCTGTTTTGAGGAAAAACAGAGTATTCTATGTTTTCATGTATAAATTTGATGTAATTTCAGTTTCTCATATGTAATAGCTTCAATGTCAACCCTAGTCACCTTGCCAAGCTTTAGCATCTCCATCACCTGCAAGGCAAACAAAAAGTCAAATCATTTAGTTAATCAAAGGCAAAAATAAAGCAAACTACCTAAAAATAAAGTTTGAAAAGCAAATGTCAAATGCAAACATTACAAAAGTGGGTTTTTATGAGTGAAAATTAAAATCTTTTGTATATAAACCATTTCTTGTGTTTAAAGAGCTCATTTGCATCCAAAGGAGAAAGAGGAAATAAGAGCAAGGTCGTGTTGGAGAAAAGAGGGAAAAACGTAGCGAACTGTGCAAGTTTCAGGGGCGTGGCGCATTGGGTCATGGGTGCGGCGCATAGAGCTAGCGCAGTGCATTGGGCCACCCTCCGTAGTGCAAAAAATACACTGGCACGATGCATAGAGCTGGCGTGGTGCATTGGGTTTGTGGCGCGACGCATAGAGCTGGCATGGCGCGTTGGGTTTGTGGCGTGGCGCATAGGGCTTCAAGCCTGATTTCACCTACAAAACTCATCCAACTGCCAAATTTGCTCGATTGCCACTTGTCCAAGTAAGTCAAGCATTCTTCCATTGCTAGCGAATGAGTTCCTCTAGATGTTTATCGTGATTTAGTGAGAAAATCTTGAAACCCTACTTCCTTGCAATTTTTGCTAAAAAAATAATTGCTTAGGGTTTACAGTTTTTGTTTTTACTGCCAAGTCCACTCCATCACTCCCTCACTCTTTGATACCCTAATTTATTTTTCAGTTTCATCAACTCATCCCCATATCCCCCATATCCCTAAATTCACTAACCCCATATCCCTAACTCCCACTATCCCAAACCCTAGCTACAAATTCCTAAACCCTAATTGCTATCTTAAAGTCTAATTACCGTCCCTAAAACCCTTCCATTCCCCAAAATCCTATCGGCAAACATTCCCAGAACACTTGCAAACCCTCATACACTTTCTTTCCATAGTCCCTCACACATTCTCATCCTTGGTAGCAAAAAACTAAAGACACCTTAAATCTCTTCATACTCATCTAAGAGAACTCAAACATTTGGCAAACATGGAATCTGATCCTTCCTATGACCGAGATGAGGAGACACATAGTGATTCTGCTAGATAAATGCATGTACCAAGGAGACCTCACAAGGGTGGTAAACATATAGAAGAGGAGCCTACTTCACTTTTCGAGCTATAGGCTTGCCCTCTTGTTGTCACATGTTTTCAACACCGATCCTGTTATCAGTTCTATGAGATGGTAGAGAGAGTCCAGTACCATCATGAGTTGGCTAGGTTATTTGTGCTCCACCTTCATAATGGCCAAGTCACTCTAGTAGGTGTGACATTCACCTTGACACTGGAGTCTATTTCTCTAGCAACTGGCATTCCAAATGTCAGTGAGCAGTGGAATAAAAGGCAGTAGATTGACAGAGAACATTATAAGCCTTACATCAAGGCTGGTTATCAGAGATATCTCAGCAGAGTTTTTCCCTTCCAGTATCTGAAAGACTCATATGTTCCCTTGATGAAACTCATAATTAAGTATTTCAACTGTGAGGGCTGGTTTTCTCGCCTGTATGCCTATCATATCAAATTGTTGATGCACTTTACTAGGGTGAGAATGATGAATCTCCCCTACTTTATTTATCAGAACATTGAGAAGATGACCACCTTAGTGCATAGGAATACTCCTCAGTAGCAGTATAAAAGCATATACCATTTTGTACTAATCAAAATTGTGGTCTTGCATCAGCTTGGTTTACAAAACATCTGATGGGAAGATTTCATTTCACATGAGGTCTTCACAGGTCCTCAAGTACCTCCATCATCTTTTCATGATACAAGTGGACCTTCACATCAGCAAGAGAGTCATGAGATACAGACCAGTAGTGTGCCAGTGTTTATCACCTACCAAAAGGGCACTAGAAGGTTGTTTGCAGCAGTAAAGCAAGTATTATCTCCACCTAGGGTGGAAGGGGTCTTGCTTCCTCCATCAACAGAGTAGGTTGAGGACAAGGGCAGGCAGACATTAATGATTTTTCCCTCAACCTAGAAAGAGCTAAGTCGATAATCAAATACTTGGAGCAAAGAAACAAGTAGCTAGAGGATCAGCCAATGATTATGGAGCTACAAAACATACGAGAAAACCGGCAAGCTGCCAAGAGGAGGAAAGTGAAGCTCACACCACTTGAAAAAAAAATCAATGCTGATCAAGAATATTGGCATGAGAGAGTGAATATCCACGTAGAAAAATTTCTAGACAAGTCCAACTGGGAGAAAACTATGTTGAGGCACATGGCCTACTATTACTTGGCAAGAAACAAAAGTTGTTAGGCATGAATCAGGAACTCGAAGGCCAAGTTGAAGAAGGCATCAAGGAAGCTAAAAGAGCAAGATAGATTTCAGATCTTGGTTGAGTCTTCCTTGGCCCAACACAACACTTAATGGAGGACACTCAGCCCAAATTTCAAAAAATTTGGGACACTTTTTGCAATTTTGGAATTTTTGGGCCAAAGAATATGGTTTTCTGCCTAATGCGCCACGCCACCTGGCGCTCACTTTTGATGGGGGTCTCGTTTTTATGAAAACTCAGCATTTTTTGATTTTTCATGAAAAAATAGGCATGCCCACAAATGGCCAAGAAATTTTGATAGGTTTTGAGCTCCCAAAAAGGTCAAAAACACCTCAAAAATGACATTTCTGCCCCTTTTTGAACACACAGTAAGCAGTGTTGGGAGAACTCAATTTCGAAGGGGTAAATGGAGGCCAAATTCAAAAATACCACTTTTTCTGGAAAGTAGACAGGTAGAAATTTCTAGCAAGCACACTTAGAGAAAATTTGGACACTGGGAAGGCCTCCAAAAGTAGCTACCAAAAGGCACTATGCATAGGGAAATCAGCACGGTGCATTGGAGGAATTTTTCTCAGTTTGACCAAAAATACTCTGCTTTTCACCTAGTTTCTTAACAGTTTGACTTTTCTCCTTCTAAATGTCAAACTCATGATGTAATGTAATGTTACTTGATGGATTTTGATGTAATTATGCTAAATTGGTATGAAAGTTTTCCGCCTGCTAATATTTACTGTTTAAAGGATTTTCATACCATGTTCTTTGAAAGGTATAAAGAATCTTATCCATGATTAAATTTAGTTTAGAACTATTGTAAAAATGCTTATAGTTTTATTGAAAGTCTTGAGAAAGTTTATGAAGATGATAATTTCATGGACAATGAGATCATGGAGGCTTTGTACGAAAATCCATTTCAACAGCATAAAGAGAACTTAGGGGATACTTGTCAAGATGCTCAGGAAACTTTGCAGTAGGATCAAGATCTCAGTACAATAGAAAATGATGAAAGAGAAGGTTTTATTTAAGATCTGTCCATAGAAGAAGATAGCATGCATGAAAGTGAAGTTTCAATTTTAGAATGTGATAAAGTCAAGTCAGCTATTCCATATCTAGATTCAGATCGTGATGATGAAGACTACCTTGTTTTGAATCCCATTAAAGAGAGCTCTGCTGTTGAGATCATCTGGAATGAAGAAGACAAAGTTACTGACCCAAGCCTTCATGAGGAGGTAATCCAGTCATTTCATGAAAAACAAGATGAGATCTTTGTTCAAGTAAATGTAAAATCTTCTTTCAATAACTCAGTGGTAAATGATAATTTGATTGCCATGTCATATGGAGATGATCAACAATGTTTTCAAATTTCAGAAGACTAGGGAATTGAGGACTGTCATTCAGGTTTTTCATGTTTTGAAAAGTTATTTTAAGAAGACAATAATTGCTTGAGAAAAAGAAAACAAAAAGTATTATCTCCTCTGTCTGAAGATGAAATAGATCTACTCCTGAAAGGTCAGTTTCCAGCCCAAGCTAATGCAGGTCTGCAGTGTGCACAAGGTCAAGAAGGTGTTGGTGAAACTTCTTCCTCTTTTGAAAATGATGACAGTCTTGAAATTAGATTTAGCGATCAGTGAACAGATAATATTTTCTTTCATGAAAATGATAAGGCTGTCATGTTTGATAATCTTGAAGATTGTTTTCTGTTTAAGAATGACCTAGACCATGAAATTGAGGAATATCAGCCTGAGAGAGACAATATGCCAGAATTTCTCATGCTCGAGGAATTTACAGCTAACACATAGATAGCAGAAGCTTATACTGCTCTATGCCTTCCTATCAATTAGCAATCATTTGTTCTTTCAGATTAGAATGAAGGGAGTACTTGTCTTTTTGCTGCTAGATCTCAAGACAAGCTAGTGCTTCAGGATTTTCAAGATCCCTTCGGCATTGTTTTGCATGCATTAGAAAATATAAATTTTGCCTGGTTTGTTAGCATAAGCCTTGGTTTCAGTTGTTTTTGTGAGTTGCCTACATGTACATCGTTCTGCCTGCTGAGGGAAAATGAGGGCAGAATTATAGTATGTAGACATCTACTGGATTGGTTACATTGGAAGGCCCACTTCACATGATTATACATATTTCATCTATAGGCTGGTGGTTGTCATCATGATTTGAAGCCCTCAAATCTCGATGGACTACTGCCATTAAAAAGCTTTGTAAGTACTAATTTCAGTTAAGTAGGTCTTGAGTCATTTTTGTTTTAGTCAGTTTCAAAATAGTTTCAGAGCAAGTGTGTACTGTTGTCATTCATTCAGTTTGGGGCCCGAAGTGAAGGCTATAAAATTGAAGGTTTGATTTAAATTTTGGTTTGGATTGCTTGAGTCAAGTTTTCAGTTGATTTCAGTCTTGAGATTGAGTCAGTTTTGAGTCAGATTTTAGTCGTGAAATTGAGTCAGGATATTGGTTTTGGTTTGTCAAAGTTATTGATTCCATAGCCCAATGGACGAAAGC
Source organism: Pinus taeda (assembly GCA_000404065.3). Taxonomy (NCBI): domain Eukaryota; kingdom Viridiplantae; phylum Streptophyta; class Pinopsida; order Pinales; family Pinaceae; genus Pinus; species Pinus taeda. The sequence goes on from APFE030179638.1 coordinate 37,744, forward strand.
ACTACTTGCTTTCCCATAGATCTATAGTTCTTGGCACCTCCAAGGAAATACCATCCCCATTAGAGCCAATGTTAGTGTCGGTATCTTCATCCCTCTTTCAGTGATCAAATTCTCTTGTTGCATTGCATATTAGGTGTCTCGCTCGGTCAGCTGCATTCCATTAGGATCATGGATGATCTGACGATAGTGGTTTGCTGTACATTTTCCCTCATTTCCTTTACCTATTGGCCCATTTCCATTCATCTAGATCATCTGCAGTCATTTTTTATCTTTAAATCTGCAAGAGTCATTTTTAGGGTTTTCAATCTCATTAGGTCTAGGGTTTCGTCGTAAAGGTCTTCAAAATGCTCAATAATGGTTAGCAGTTGCATGAGGAGGTCGAATAATGTTTCAATACCAATAAATTCCATAATCACATGCTCAAAAGCTGATTTTTCCTCAAAACCTTGTTTTGAGGAAAAACAGAGTATTATATGTTTTCATGTATAAATTTGATGTAATTTCATTTTTTCATATGTAACAGCTTTAGTGGCAACCCTCGTCACCTTGCCATGCTTTAGCATTTCCATCACCTACAAGGCAAACAAAAAGTCAAATCATTCAGTTCATCAAAGGCAAAAATAAAGCAAACTGCCTAAAAACAGAGTTTGAAAAGCAAATGTCAAATGCAAACATTACAAAAGTTGGTGTTTATGAGTGAAAAATTAAAATATTTTGTATATAAACCATTTCTTGTGTTTAAAGAGCTCATTTGCATCCAAAGGAGAAAGAGTAAATAAGAGCAAGGTCGTGTTGGAGAAAAGAGGGAAAAATGCAGCAAAATGTGCAAGTTTTAGGGGCGCGACGCATTGGGTCATGGGTGCGGCGCATTCAGCCGCCCTTTGCAGTGCAAAAAATACACTGGCGCGGCGCATAGAGCTAGCACGACGTGTTGGGTTTGTGACACGGCGCATATGGCTTCAAGCCCGATTTCACCCACGAAACTCATCCAACTACCAAATTTGCTCGATTGCCACTTGTCCAAGTAAGTCAAGCATTCTTCCATTGCCAATGAATGAGTTCCTCTAGATGTTTATAGTGATTTAGTGAGAAAATCTTGAAACCCTACTTCCTTGCAATTTTTGCTCAAAAAACAATTGCTTAGGGTTTACAGTTTGTGTTTTTGCTGCCAAGTCCACTCCATCACTACCTCACTCTTTGATACCCTGATTTATTTTTTAGTTTCATCAACTCATCCCGATATCCCCCATATCCCTAAATTCACTAACCCCATATCCCTAAATTCACTAACCCCATATCCCTAACTCCCATTATCCCAAACCCTAGCTACAAATTCCTAAACCCTAATTGCTATCCTAAATTCTTATTACTGTCCCTAAATCCCTTCCATTCCCAAAACACTTGCAACACCCTCATACACTTTCTTTCCACAGTCCCTCATACATTCTCATCCTTGGTAGCAGAAAACTAAAGACACCTTAAATCTCTTCATACTCATCTAAGAGATCTGAAACATTTGGAAAACATGGAATCTAATCCTTCCTATGACTGAGATGAGGAGACACATAGTGATTCTCCTAGAGAAATGCATGCACCAAGGAGACCTCACAAGGGTGGTGAACATATACGAGAGGAGCCTACTTCACTTGTCGAGTTGCAGGCCTGCCCTCTTCCTGTCACATGTTTTCAACACCAATCCTATTATCAGTTCTGTGAGATGGTAGAGAGAGTCCAGTACCATCATGAGTTGGCTAAGTTCTTTGTGCTCCATCTTCATAATGGCCAAGTCACTCTATCAGGTGTGACATTCACCTTGACACTGGAGTCTATTTCTATAGCAACTGGAATTCCAAATGTTAGTGAGTAGTGGAATAAAAGGCAGCAGATTGACAGAGAACATTATGAGCCTTACATTAAGGCTGCTTATCAGAGACATCTCAGTAGAGTTTTTCCCTTCCAATATCTGAAAGACTCATATGCTCCCTTGATGAAACTCATAATTAAGTATTTCAGCTGTGAGGGCCAGTTTTCTCTCCTGTTTGCCTATCATATCACATTGTTGATGCACTTTACTAGGGTGAGAATGATGAATCTCCCCTACTTTATTTGCCGGAACATTGAGAAGATGACCACCTTAGTGCATAGGAGGACTCCTTAGCAGCAGTATAACAACATATACCATTTTGCACTAATCAAAATTGTGGTCTTGCATCAGCTTGGTTTACAGAACATCTCATGGGAAGATTTCATTTCACATGAGGTCTTCACAGGTCCTCAAGTACCTCCAGTAGCTTTTCATGAGACAGGTGGACCTTCACATCAGTAGGAGAGTCATGATATACAAACCGCTAGTGTGCCAATGTTTATCACCTATCAAAAGGGCACTAGAAGGTTGTTTGCAGCAGCAAAGTGAGTATTATCTCCACCCAGGGTGGAAGGGGTCTCGCTTCCTCCATCAGCAGAGCATGTTCAGGACAAGGGTAGGTGGACATTAATGATTTCTCCCTTAACTTAGAAAGAGCTAAGTGGATAATCAAATACCTAGAGCAAAGAAACAAGCAGCTAGAGATCAACAAATGATTATGGAGCTACAAAACATACGAGAAAACCGACAAACTGCCAAGAGGAGGAAAGTGAAGCTCACACCACGTGAACAAGAAATAAATGATAATCATGAATCTTGGCTTGAGAGAGTGAATATCCACTTAGAAAAGTTGCTATAGAAGGTGAGCAGGGAGAAAACTATGTTGAGGCACATGGCCTACATTACTTGGCAAGAAACAAAAGTTGCAAGGCACGAATCAAGAACTTGAAGGCCAAGTTGAAGAAGGCATTGAGGAAGCGAAAAGAGCAAGATGGACTCTAGATATTGGTTGAGGCTTCCTTGGTCCAACACAACACTTAATGGATCAGCCCAAATTTGATACTTTCTGCAATTTTGGAATTTTTGGGCCAAAAAACAGGATTTTTTTCCCAATGCGCCATGCCACCTAGCACTCGCTTTTGATGGGGGTCTCTTTTTGATGAAAACTCAACATTTTTGGATTTTTCATGAAAAAATATGCATGCCCACAAATGGCCAAGAAATTTTGACAGGTTTTGAGCTCCCAAAAAGGTCAAAAACACCTCAAAAATGACCTTTCTACCCCTTTTTGGACACACAATAAGTAGTGTTGGGAGAACTCAATTTTGGAGGGGGAAATGGAGGGAAAATTCAAAAAATCCACTTGTTCTGGAAAGTATACAGGTAGACCTTTCCAACAAGAATGATTGGAGAAAATTTGGACACCAGGAAGGCCTCCAAAAGAAGCTACAAAAAGGCACTACGCATAGGGAAATCAGCGTGGCACACTGGAGGAATTTTGCTCAGTTTGACCAAAAATACTCTATTTTTCACCTAGTTTCTTGACAGTTTGAATTTTCTCCTTCTAAATGTTAAACTCATGGTGTAATTTAATGTGACTTGATGGATTTTGATGTAATTATGCTAAATTTTCACTCATAGAGGTAGATTCATCCATGAAAAGGTAGTTTGCAACTGAATGAATCAGTGCCCTAGTTTTTAGAGGCAAGCTGTTCCACTGCCTACTTTTTAATTCTTAGTTTAGAATTTGTTGAAACAACTCCTAAACTTATGATATTGACCCCTAGAGGCTATTATGAGTTTTTTTTTGCCTATATCTTGTGATTTTTCAGTCATTAGCAAAGGTTGGACTTTTGAGAAAGCTTGGAGCTTTATTGTATACACATTTCAGCAGTTTTGGCTAAGGAATAGACCAGGGTTTGCAACACTTTATGGGATTCATGTGGCATCTTGCTTTGGTATTGTTATTCCTTATGTAATTGTAATTTTACATGTGTTTTATGTATGCAATTATCTCTCTTGCTTCATCTTAACTAAAACAAATAAGGATAAAGGTAGAATTCATTCAAATTGCAATGCTCTAACTAGGGTTTGCTTAGTTATTTATGTTTTCAGCTGTTTGAAGAGGATCCCTGAGGTTTTCTTGCCCTCTTAAACTCCTCACCTATCTAAAAGCTCTCCATTTCATTCAATTTGAAGTACCAAATCATTTGCCTATCTTGCCCCATAGAGATCTCTACAAAACTGAGCCTCATTCCCCAGGCCCAAATTTGCCTTTCCATTTGAGCCAAGAAAACATCATCAAATTCAATCAAACTCTTTTGCACACACACCTAGCCTAAGATTAGTATTCACATCAGTCATCTCAAGCCCTATTGACTATATTTTGCTGAGATTGACAAGGAGAGAGCCCTCTCCTGACCTAGTAGGGCTAGCTACTAGGTTAAGCATGGTTTGATGTTATCCTAGATCTTACCTTTCTCAGCCTGAGGTAGATTTAGGCACCAACACACTTTACATTACATTTTACAATATAGAATTTACATAATTCATAGATGATGTACCACATGATGACTCGTGACATGGCATGACACTGATGACATGGATTGCATGATGACATGACAATGCCAAGCCACTCTTTGCTACTTATATGTATCCAACAAGAGATGTGAAATGCTTCATCTCCATGAGAGATATGCTTTGTTATTCATATACACCCTCAAAAGCGTTGTGAATCATATGGAACCTTCATGCAGTCCTAACCTTTGATCTTCTATTGTAATATGGTGTTCCTTGGTCTTCTCGCATGATGATGATATTATCTCTTGAGATCCATATGTGTCTTCTAGCATGGTACTGCTCTCCTTTTCCTCCATCATCATCCTTCCATGATAACACAAACTTCCAACAATTGAAAAACATTAATCAAAAGCAATCATCAATCCAAAAAAACCCTAACCTAACATATTTCATAAACTCACCTGTTATGGTTGAAACTAGTGACTCGATAATGGGATTACACGGTTCTAGAGGCCAAGGTCTGGCACTGAGGCTTGATACCGCACAATGCGTAGTTCAGGATGGCTAGGTTCAAGAGATTATCTAGTTGAGGGAGTTAAGAGTTCAAGGTAGAGGTTTGAGGCTTGAACATGCCCACTGTGTAGTTCTAGAAGGACATATGCAATGGAATTGTGTAGTTGAGAGACTTAAGGTCTCATTTTAGAGGCTTGAGCCTTGAGACTACACAATGTGCACTTGAGGGAGACCTAGGAACAAGGATTATGAGTTTAGGGACTAAAGGGATTAGGATAGAGGCTTGAGAATTGATTCTTCCCACTATGCAGTTCTAGTAGGGAAGGAAACCAAGTGATTGTGCAATTGCATAGTTTGGGTTGGGTTGGGGAGAAAGATTGCGCAGTGCATAATTTTGGAAGGAAGAGACTACAAATCACATATTGCCAAGGAAAAATAATGTTTCTTGAGGGTTGATACTATGCAATTTGTAGTTCAGGTTGGGTAGAATGAGGTTGAGTGACCCGGTTGGGGAGTTTTCCCAGTTGGACTAAGTACTGGATCAGTGAGCTAAAGATGAGTAAAAGGGATACTTTGAGCACAATCACACACTTATATCACTTGATGATATGAAAAGGAACACTTAAATCTTATGAAAAACATACCTTACTCAATGTAACAAGTTTGTGATGGCTTCAACCAAGTGTGACATTAAAGATACACTTCGCGACAATAGTGACGAAACTTGTACGACAATTCTTAAAACTTTGGGAATGAATGTGATACATGCTTACATGATAAGAACAACTCATTCTCACAAATAGTACCCATTTAGATAAACCAAAACTCCACTTTATGGGAAGAGTGACACTTCCCATGCGAGAAGATGACACACGTGGTATGCAAATAAAAGTGCAAATAACAATTGGGATACATGAACGAGGGTAAGAGAAACACATACTAGAATGAAGATAACATGAGAAAGAAACTAATTAAAGTGATAGCAAGAAAAAATGAAAATTGAAAACATGAAAATGATTGTCAACGAACATGCAAACTAATTGTCGACATGGGTTTAGCATAACATAGACACTGTCTTGACAGACTGCACTAGGTCTCTTCAAGCTTGTGTGAAAATAATGCAGTCATGAATTTATCTGTACTGAGCATGTGTGAGTAGGTGACTTAGACACTTTCAATCCAAAAAAGGAGCCCAAAATCTTAACAAAACATCACCATCCAAGTTGTGACTATGAAAAAATTGATCGCAAGATCCATAGTAGGCTCTAAAATTCGAGTGTAAGAAACATTTTGGAGGGTGTTGCTGCAACAACAACAATTGGTGACACACTAGTAGAACTCCAACTTATTTTCCATGGCAAATTATTTATGCAAGGCCTAGTTATTCAGGAAGTATTGATTCATCTTTCAGATTACCATGGCTTACCCACTTACCATGTGCCTGAATATAGTCCCCTTTATTTCTTTGCTTGATTGAACACAAACATAAGATCAACAATCACAGAATGTTTCAAATAAGGAAACGGTTATTGGAATTTGCGAACTTTATATTTTCAGAGTGTAGTTTTTCATATATGGTGTTTCTCTACTATTAGTAGGCCTAGATAGTACCCCAATGAAGACACTTCAGAGACACAAACATTTCTCTGTTACTAGCAGGCCTGGAAAGTACCCCGACAGAGTTGCTTGTTTCACCTCTCTGCGTAGGAAGCCTTTCTCTCCTTTCACCTTTATTTATTTATTTTATATAGGATTGTGCATCGAAACTTATTTATTTCATGTGAAGAAGAGGGATCCTGACTTATTTGGAGCGGGAGAGGTTGTCCCTTTAGAGAATCATATATAAGACCTCTGATATTGGTTTGCTCGTTATATTTTCCCCTTGCCCTTCTATACTTGATTGGATCATCTTCAAAAGACCAAAACATAAAGAACCAAGTGAAGGTGTAAGGTTTCCATGATAAACACGGGTATCATTCCTCAACACATGGCTTTCCTTACACAAGGATTTCATTTTCTATCAAAACATCAGTAAACAAAAGATGTGACTAAGATGTAGAGGACAGACAGAAGGTTAGCCAAATGTTGTAGTGTCACAAAGCTCTTTTATATTTTTACACATTGTCTTTTGAGCCAACAAAAGCATTAGGGGAGTTTTGAGATATAAAATGGGCCTCCTAAAAAAATTATAAAATAATAGTGGATTTATAATAAAATAATATTAGATTACATCATCAAATTTTACAGGGAAAAAAAACTATTTTTTCAACTGGTATTTTCAACTTATCTCCCTATGGGTTTACTCAAATTCGGAGTTGAAACACTCGTTGGATGTAGAATTTGATTCCTCATCCAAGGAGTACCCATGTTGCATACTTTCTATGGACCCTGCTACACAAAAAATGAGAAATATAGGAAAAACATGATTGCAGTCATGTTGTTTCATGTATTTCTCATTTTTCGTGTAGTAGGGTCCATCGAAAGAATGAAACATGGGTATTCCTTGGATGAGGAATTAAATTATGCATCCAACAAGAATTCCTGCTTGAAATTTGAGTAAAATCTTAGGGAGATAAGTTAAAAATACAAGTTGAAAAAGTAGTTTTATTATTTTATTATTTTTTATTATTTTTACTTTTTTATTCCAAAAATGGTGAATCATCCCCAATGGTTGACACCATCATCTTGAATCCTATTGGTTCTTATAAATTTTATTTTGGTTGTACATTTTTCTTAGGAGGCCCATTTTAGACCTCAAAATTCCCCTAATGCATCTTCATGCAAGGTCTCACAAAATGAAAGAAAGGACAACACACAACAAAAAAACAAAACCAGAAGACAAAACAAAAGGAGTCTAAACCAAAAAATGATGTGAAACCAATATGAGAAAAAAAAAGACAAATTATAGAGAGTGAATGTAGGATGGATGAACAGGAAAACTAATATGCAACTAGACCTACTCCTAGCCTAACCAGCTAAAAGGTCGGGGTCATGTACAATGAAATTTCTAATGTAGCCATCGTAGCTTCTCCCGACTTGCATACATAAGGATATGATAGATTAAAACTAACATAAAGCAATGTGAAACACAACAGATAAAAACTTGAATAAATTGGAAAAAAAATTGAATGTCTTACCTATCAACAAAAAGATAGGCCATAGCGACAAATTCTAACATGTTCAGATTTATACCTTTTTGATTGAAACCATCATTTAACAAACCTTAGAAGCTTCTTAAGAATTTTTATTCAACTACACTGAAATCCTTAGAAAGCATGGAAAAAGATCAAAACTTGCCAGCTAATATTTCTCTTGCCATTCAGTGATTGGATCGTAAGATTTGTGACAATATTCGTGAAAACCATGGATTCTTTGAAAATATGAATTTTCAATTGTTATGTCCCTATAATACTAGTGTAGCCTCCTCACTGTTATTGTTAGTGTATCCCCCTTATTTTTCTTTTTGTTCCCATGCAGCCCCCATATTTTTATTGTTGTGCCCCATAGAAGCCCACTATTTTTATTGTTGGGCCCCATATAATACTACTATTGTTATTGTTGTGCCCTTACATTATTATTGTTATGTATGCTCTAATTATATTGTGACCCCGTAGCTCCAATATATACAAAGGAGGTACTATCATTTGTATCATCCAATAATTTTTCATTTGTATAATGTAAATGAGGTTTCCCCCTCGAAGATGCTAATTGCTAAGTCATTGATATATATTTTCTTCTATTTTTTGAGATCATTGCATAACATTCGGTTTCATGGCTTTGGATTCTAGGGTTTCACTTCTTGAAACATGTCATATTGTCATTTTATCTATAACGTTTTTTCTACAAAGTTTCAGAAGCATAAATTTCAACTACTTAGAGCTGAAATATTGGTGAAGCTATTGTACGAATTTGTTATATTGGTTCAATATATTTTCATAGATATGAGCCAATGAAGTTAGGGATTTTGTAGGTTCCAAAATTGCATATCAAATAGGTGACCTAGGGAAAATCACCATAACATTCTCTCAGATCATTGGATTTGTATTTCATAATAAGTGACTAAAATTAGATGGACTTTAGTTTATTGGGTATCATATTCAGTTTTGAAGGTTGAAATAGCGACACATGGTACTCTATACAAGTTCACTGTATTGAACTAATCTATAATTAGGACATCATGAGAGATTGGGCATAAATCTTCCTTGAAGAATCCAATCTTGGTTTGACTTGTGGGGTTGGAAAGAAGCCTCAAAGGGATACTACAGGATGGAATTTCATAACTTGGATATCATAAATTATAGAGATACAACAACTTCAATAGAAATCTCCTACAAAGCCAGAAAAAGGTGTGTATTTTCTTTTTAAATTTGGCATAAGTTTTGTTTGAAAAATCAGTTTGAAGTGATTTAAGGGGCATAGTAAAGCATAAATATCATTGTTTGATTCAAAAATGACTCAAATAAAGAAAATGGAAACACCTATTAAGCAACCAGAAATCTCTACTATGACACATGAAGAAGAGGAAGAAATGAAACATGATATATCAAAATTACAAGACCAAGTGCAACAAATTTTGCTCTTTTAAAGAGTAAGAAAAAATGAAATGCAAGTTAAGATATATGGTTTGAATAATGGTATGGAAGCTAATATGGATGGTATAGAAGAAAAAATTAAATGCAACACAGAAGATTTGAATACTGGTTTAAAAACAAAAATGGAAGGTTTGACAAAGTTAATACAATAAATGCTTCCTAATGGAGAAAATGTATTAGATGAAACTCATGATGAGAACAAAAGGAATTTTAATCATGATTCCATAGACTCTAACTTCGGATTGAATACCCACCATATTCCAAATATCGATATCAGGAGCTTTAATGGCAAGGATCTGGTAGCATGGATACTATAGATGGAGCAATATTTCGATCTCCATAATGTGCAAAACACAAAAAAGGTTCACATTGAAACTTAATATTAAGTTTGTACGGTATCATTGGCTTTTTTCTTGTAAACCACTTCTCATGTGGTCAATTTTTATGGAGGAAATAATAACACATTATGACGATACAAAGAGAAACATCTTCTTTAGCCAATTGATAAATCTCAAACAAAAGGGTTGAATGGCGAAGCACATTGAGGACTTCCAAAAATTGGATATTAGCGTAAATGATATTCTAGAGGAGCATAGAATTAATGTCTTCACAAGGACCTTAAAGGATAACATCCAATATGAGTTTCACCTTTGTGGCCCTGATTCATTAGATAAGGCACTCAAGGTGGAAAGAAAAGTTGAAAGAAACATTATGACAATAAGGAAGTATACCACTCACAACTATAAATATGGAACTGTTGTTTCTCCTAGCCTTCCACAACCTACAAGGTTGACACCACAAAAATTGGAGAAAAAAAGATCAAAATAGCTTTGTTATAGTTGTGATAGAAAATACACTAAAGGTCATAAGTGTGACGAGAATAAATTATTTTACATATATTGTGAAGAGGAGGAATGAAAAGAACAAGAAACATCAAAAGAAGAGGATATACACAAGGAACCAACCCTAGAGAAAGAGGAAATGAATTTGATCATATATTGTAATGCATTGGTAGGAATTACCACTCCTCAAACTCTCAGTATAGAAAGACATATCAAGAAGAAAAAGGTAACAATGTTGATTGATCTAGGTAGTACTCATAATTTTATTCATTGTAAGATAGCCAAGGAATTGAATTGCTTCATATATCTAGTAGCAGGGTGTCAAGTGATGGTTTCAAATAGAGGAACTATAAATTACTCTAGAAAGTTCCATAATATCAAGCTATCCATGTGGGAATATGTATTGAATAGTCCAATGCTTTCCATTCCAATGGGTGGCATTGATGTTGTACTAGGATCCCAATGATTACAATATTTGGGGATGATAGCTTTTAATTTTCAAGAATGTTTCTTGAATTTTTTTGGGAAGGAAAGGAAGATGAATTAATGGGTATCTTAGGAAAAAAATGAAATATAATCAACTGTAATGGAATGAAAATGCTTCTAAAGAAATAAAAATGGGGAGTAATTGCACAATTATGCTCACTAAAGGCTCAAACATTGAAATCATCTATTTTTCCAAATCTCCAAAAAGTCTTGGACAATATTTCCAATGTATTTGATACTCCCAAAGGCCTCCCACCTATTTGTAATCATGATCATGTTATTCATTTGATTCTAGGAATTTTTCCTCCAAACATCTGGCCTTACAAAGATCCATATGCCCAAAAGAATGAAATTGAATGTATGGTTGTAGAATTGCTAGAGGCTGGTATAATTCAACCTAGTCAAAGTTATTTCTTTGCTCCAGTAGTATTGGTTCACAAGAAGGATGGATCACAGCACATGCGTCCAGATTATAGGGAGCTCAAAAAGCTCACTATTAAAGATAAATTTCCCATTCCTGTCATTGATGAATTGTTGGATGAATTACATGGAGAAATTTACTTCACCAAAGTAGATCTTCGTTCATGATATCATGAAATTAGAATTAACAATGAAGACATTCTGAAAATAAAATTTAGAACTCATGAGGATCATTATGAATTTTTGGTCATGCCTTTTTACCTTACTAATGCACCTTCCACATTTCAAGGTTTGATGAATTCCATTTTCAAACCCCTCCTTAGAAAATTTGTGTTAGTACTTTTTTATGATATACTAATCTACAACAAGTCTTGGAAGGATCATGTTCAACATGTTTACAGGGTGCTCAAACTATTGGAGGAGAAATAACTATACACAAAAACCTCCAAATGTTTCTATGAGTATAGGAGGTGAAATATTTGGGTCATATTGTATCTCATGAGGGTGTTAAAGTAGACCCTAACAAAATTAAAGCCATTAAGGAATGGAAAATCCCCCTAACCATAAAGCATCTTCGAGGATTTCTTAGGTTGACAGGGTATTATCATAGGTTTGTTAAGAATTATGGGAGAATAGTGACACCTCTAACATCATTACTAAAGAAAGATGCATTTTCTTTGAATCCAGAAACAGCTAAGGCCTTTGAACATCTTAAATAGGTAATGTGTCAGGCACCGGCCTTAGCTATGCCAGACTTCAAAAAAACCTTTATTATGGAATGTGATGCCTCATGAATTCGAATTGGTGTTGTTTTAATGCCAAAAGGAAGACCCATTTATTTTGAAAGTCATCCAATCAAAGGAAAGTATTTACAAAAGTCTATTAATGAGAAGGAAATGTTGTCAATACTACATGCACTAAAGAAATTGTGACCTTTCCTAATGGGAAGACACTCAAGGTAAAAAAAGATCATGATATTCTTAAATAATTTTTGGAAGAAAAATCATCTTCAAAAGAGAAACAAAAATGGGTCACAAAGATGTTGGGTTATGACTTTGAAATCAACTACAAAAAAGGGAAGCAAAATGAGGATGTGGAAGTATTATTCTGTGCCATTTCTATTATCCAACCTAAGTGGATAATAAAAGCAAGGGATGAATGGAAGAATGATGAAGAGGTGTGGACACTCATTCAAAAGTTGTAGCAAGATCCCTGTACATCTCATACATTTAGCTGGAAAATTGATTCATTATTGTACAAACATCGCTTATATTTTTGTAAGAATTCCCAACTCAAACAAAATATTCTTTTGGGATTGCACAACTCCCCCTTAGGAAGGCACTCATGATTTTTGAAAACTTACCACAGGGTCAAGAAGGAACTTTTTTGGATAACCTTAAATATAATATTAAGAAGTTTGTGGAAAAATGTTTGGTTTTCCAAAAAAATAAAGTTGATACAATTAATACCCCATGTCTATTACAACCTTTATCCATTCCAAGTCGGCATTGGGAGAAGGTCCCAATGGATTTTATCATAGGTTTATGCAAGTCTGAAGGAAAGAGTGCAATCATAGTGGTAGTTTATAGACTTATGAAGTATGCACACTTTTGTGCATCATCTCATACTTAAGTACATTTTCTATTGCATATATGGAAACAATCCAAAAGCTTCATGGAAACCCAAACATTATTGCAAGTTAAAGAGATCCCATTTTCACTAGATATTTTTGGACAAAATTATTTTCTTGTCTTGGTACTCAATTAGCTCATATATCATTTTATCATCCTCAATATGATGGGAAAACTAAGATAGTGAACAAATATTTGGAAGGATATATTTTTTGGTGTGTATTTGATAAATAAATACAATGGATCAAGTGGCTACCTCTAGCTAAATGATCATATAACATTTCCACACCACAGAAAAAATGACCCCATTTATGGCACTTTATGAATATCATCCACCATCCATCACATCATCTTTAAGAGAAATTTCTAAGGTTCAAGCAGTGGAATATCACATCGAGCATCAACAACATGTTCTCCAACCCTTAAGGGATAGCCTCACTCTGGAACAAAATCAAATGAAACAATAGGCAAATCAACATCGCAGTGAAAGAAGTTTTGAGGTAGGTGATTGGGTATTTTTTCTACTACAACCATACAAACAAATATCCCTCAAGCAAGCTAAGAAGGATAATAAATTATCGCCCAAGTACTAAAATCCTTACAAGGTGTTGCAAATTATTGGTACTATGACATACAAATTGGAGTTGCCGAAATCTTACCAAGTACACCCAATTTTCCATGTTTCATTCTTAAAGAAGGTTATCGGTGACAAGCTTCTCATTCAAACATTGTTACCAAATATTGATGAAGAAGGAAAAATAATATTTGAGTCTAAAGAAATCATGGAAATAAGAACCCGATATCTACAAAATCAATCAATTTCAGAGAATCTCATTAAGTGGAATAACTTACCCACTGAAGATTCCACATGGGATGATGATAATTTTATATAAAATCATCTAGAACTACTTAAGAATTGGGGACAATGTGTTTTTGAAGGAGAGAGGCATGTTACATCCCTATAATACTAGTGTAGCCTCCTCATTGTTATTGTTAGTGTATCCCCCTTATTGTTATTGTTGTGCCCATGTAGCCCCCATATTGTTATTGTTGCGCCCCATAGAATCCCACTATTGTTTTTGTTGTGACCTTATGTTATTATTGTTATGTAGGCTCTATTTATATTGTGACCACTTAGACTCCTATATATAAAAAGGAGGTATTTTCATTTGTATCATCCAATAATTTTTCATTTGTGTAATGTAAAGGAGGTTTCCCCCTCGAAGAGGCTAATTGTTAAGTTGTTGATCTATCTTCTCTTCCATTTTGTGAGTTGGTTTCATAACATAAATTAGAGGCATGGGATTATGAGGAGGATCTTGTGAGGGAAAATAGATCTGATCATATTCAGTAGGCATGTTAAGATAGTGAGGATTTGACATAACCATCAACAAGTGTGAATGTGCCTCAATTGCTTGATAAGTACCTGGATGGTGATATGTTAAATTGTAAAGATCAAATGGTGTAAAAGAATGTCATTGGATGTGCTGATGGGAAAATTGTAAGTTGAACGATAGTCATCAGAGATAGAATCATGATCAGATGGGTTGTTTAAAGCATCAAATTCCCAATTTGTAATTACCAAAGATAAATTAATTTTAATAGTTTCACAAGTTTTTTGCATAATAGAATAATATTCCTCATGTGATGAGTGTAACAAACCATTTTCATGTAGCTGGTAACACACTGCGCTAACATCGTAATGATCGAAAGAAGTGAAAAGGAATTCCAGGTCGTCAAACACATAAACCTAGTCATGGTAAAACAAGTGAAGAAGAATCTGATTCATCAAGTAATCCATGCATTTAATAACAATCAAGAGGATTTTAGGTGCGATGAAGAAAAATATTAGCATCAGAATATTTACAAGAAGGACCAGGAGCTTATTGTTTTCAGAAGAGTGTGACAAGTATAACTCCTTTGGCCAAAGATAATATTTGGAATAATAAACTTCATAATTCCATGATTTTATGAGAGATACACATTCCAAAACCAAGTTTGGTACAAGATATTTGCATGAATATGAGTCATCTAAAATAGATACTTGAATCTAATCAGAAACCAAATCTTGAAAGATTGAACAATTACGTCTGAAATACTAAACATCTTTCAAAAATAAATTTACACAGAGTGGAACCATGCAAAGAGAAGGATTGTGCGAGAGAAACCATATTTGAGTTAGTTCATGGGGCTTACCAGAGTTGTGAGATCATGACATAACCATCAACTGAAGTTGAAGCACATTGAATCTGTAGAAGGTCTTAAAACTTTCAAGGATTGTAAAATCACATTTTGAAGATTCAATGAGATCATGCATGGTTTGAGGATATATGTTTTCACATATTTCAATGACTTCACTCTTAACTGGATGACAACCATGTCTTTCACTTATTTTGTTAGATTTTATAACTTCAACAACCAAATTACACAAGTTGAAAGATTTTTCTAACCACAAATCTAGAGCTGTATGAATCAGAGAAATTCCATGAGCAAGTTGATTTGAAGAGTTGTCTTCATGCAAAACAAAAGATGATACAAGATTGAAAGGATACTCAATTATCCAATTATTTTCCCTTTCATCATGGACAACCTCACTAACTTGTGTTAATTGAGAAGTGAACTCATCTAATGAAGAACTTGAAGAGTGTGGAATATCTTCATCGCATGTAGATACGTCACAAACAATAGAGCACAAGGGATAATGAGATGAACAAGAAGTCTTGAAAAAAGTATTCTTTGATTGGATTAGATTTTAAATATAAATATTCCAAATTCAAATCTTCATGAGAAACTGAAAGATCAACTGATGCACTTGGGCATTCATCATCACTCACATCAATATAATTATCACCATCAGAATGATTGTTGCGCAATGTTATGAGTCTAAACAAACTAATTTCATTTGATTCATTACCGTGATTAAAAAATTCAATATCATCCAATAATGAGGAAACAACATCATCACTTGAAGGACTTTGAAAAAGAGGAGAAAGATTGAAATAATATTCACTTTTCTGCTCCTCTACCGGTACAATGTGATTTCTTGTACCAGATCGCAATTTCAACCAACAACTTGAAAATAAAGAGAGAGCGAAGAATTAGTTGGTGGAGTAGATTGATCAATCAAATTACAGTACAAAGAGTTATGACATGTAGATGATAGAGGGAAACAGAAATCCAACTCAGATTCAAGACTAAATTTGTGAGTGTTAATACCATCTTGAGGAATGAAAATATTATCCTTCACCGTAGGCTCCATGAACCACTCTGCGATTTCCTCCATGGGATATGAGAAGTAGAAGGTGGATGAGGATATGGATTATGAATTTTATGTGAAAATTTCCCAAATTTATTATCATCACAAGGATTCACCCTCATCAGAAGTAGAAAAGTAGGAGGAAAAGGAATAAAAGGAGAACAGGTTCCTCCTCTAAAATTAGAGGTGCCTCATGATTTACAAGAGTTGAGGAAGAATAAAGATCAGTTATTTTGGATTCATCATGCAAAGAGATATGTAGCAAATGGTCAAATTTTGGTCTCAAGAAATCCCAATCCATATATTCTTTACGAAATTCATAACAAAGGTGAAGGATAGTGATATTTGAATTTAAGCTTCTGTGATCCATATGAATTGTATAAATATTTTTCCGAAGAAGTCACATTGAGGATTTTGGTCAATGTTTTTCGAAGAAACAAGTGTGGTTCATCATCTAGACATGATGAAGAAACAGATCTAGGAAGAAGGTTAAATAGGGAGACAAGTCAAACCTAACAGCTAGAAGGAAATGGTTATATTTGACTAGGGGAGGAAAAGGAATAGTTTCATATTTTTTATTAAATTTCAATAATTTACTGATAGTTTACTTATTATAATATATTATATATATATATAATTTATATATAATATATATATATATTTATTTATTTATTTATTTATTTATTTATAAACTTTTTAACTAAATGGTTATGTCATTAATAGTTGATTTAATCACTATATATATAAATATGTATACATTTTTATTCTTCATCATGTCCTGATAATGAACCACACTTGTTGGTTTGAAACACGTCGACCAAAATCCTCAATGTGACTTCTTCTGAAAAATATTTATACAAAGGTGAAGGAATCGATTAGAGAAATCCTCATCTGGTTCATCAAGCTCCATTCTAAGCTGGTTGATTCTTTTATAAACACCACAATAATCATACCTATCAAATGCTAAATGAATTTGCTCGATGAGATAGTTAAAATAATGAATCGAAGTAGGTGGTAGAGCGTGACATGATCAACTAACTCAACCTTCAAGGGTGAGGCAGAAAAAAATACAAGCCACATCTTGACAATCGATTTCATAGTATTCACAAAACTTAAGAAAATGAGATGCATCATCAGTAATGGATGTATCACCCTCACCATCAAAATTGAATTGAGACATGTCATGAAGAGATTCATTGGGAATTTAAGTCTCACTAGGGGATAGGTTAAAAAAAAACCTCAGGAGTATGATTTGAGGATGATACATTTACAACAAGAGATTCAAAATAGATTCAACGAGCTAAACTTGTCATATGGCCCTTCTTCTAGCACCATTTTTTACGATGCTAGAAATATGTCAATGAAGGGCTCCCAATGTAAAGTCCCAATTACACCTCACAGTTTGGAACAGGAGCCCCATTTGAAGTATCGGCGCAACTACCATGTATTGTTGTAGATTTTCCTTGGATACAAAGTTTAGCACAAGATATTAATACACATGTATCTTCAGATCAACAAGTGAGTATGCCTTATGAAATGTTCATTTGTGGAAAGTATCAAGGTCCTTCTACCAAAAGGGGAGAGAAAATGGGCCCTTTAAAGACAAGTAATAGTACTAATTTGGAAAAGGGACACGAGCACATGCATAAGAATGAATAGTTGATCAACAAGTGAAATAGTTCATAAGGAAGCAATGATTGTTAAAGAAAAAACAACACATTTTTAAAATGATAAGTACCAAAGCCACAAAAAATAGTTCAATTTACTTAGTTCAGATGAGAAACAACATACATTGCAAACATTCAAAGAACAGTCTTACAATATTCATGACATATGTATGAAAGTGTGCTAGCTCAAAGAGCTTTTGTATTAAGTAAAAGTTCCAAGATACATGAAGACAAAGAACAACACTAACCCCAATATTGAAGCATTAGAGCAATCACTTACTCCTCCAAAACAACTATCCTCCTCTCTAATGCTTGGTAGGAGGAACCAAGGTGAAAATTCCTTTGCATGTACAATGAGGGGGTGTATATATAACAAATGGGGTGATCATTCACCTCCCATGTAACTCTTGGACTACCCTCATGACTATTTTACTCCCACATGACTTGTCACATTACATGGACGATTCTTGGACTTCCACTTTAAATTACATTTTCCAATATAGAATTTACATAATCCACAAATCATGTGGCACATGATGACTCATGGCATGGCATAACATTGGTGACATAAATTGCATGATGACATGCCAATGTCAAGCCACTCTTTGTGGCTAGTTTGTCTTCAATAAGAGATGTTAAATGAATCATCTTCATGAGATATATGCTTTGTTCTTAATATCTGCCTGCCAAAGGGTTGTGAATCAGATGGAGCCTACATGCGGTCTTGATCTTTGATATTTTGTTATAACTTGGTGTTCCTTGGTCTCCTTGCATGATAATCATCTGATCTCTTTAGCTCCATATGTGTCTTCTAGCATGGTCCTCCTCTCCTTTTCCTATATAATCATCCTATCATGATAAGACATAGTACCTACAGTTGAAAACCATTCATGACAAGCCAACATTAGTCCAGAAAGCTCCTACCTAACATATTTAATAAACTCAACTATTAAGACTAGAACAGGTGACTAGATAAGGGGATTACACAGTTCCATAGGCCAAGGTCCTAGATTGAGGCTTGAAACTATGCAATGCGTAGTTTAGGATGGGTAGGTTCAAGAGATTGTGTAGTTGATAGAGTTAAGGACTCAAGGTAGAGGTTTGAGCCTTGATGATGTCCACCAAAATTTCTGGAAGGATAGAGGCGAAGGAATTTTCCAATTGAGGGACTCAAGGACTCAGTTTGGAGGCTTGAGCCTTCATACTGTACAATGCATAGTTCAGCGAGGCTTGGGTAGAGAAATTACGTAATTGAGGGACTCAAGGGATCAGGCTAGAGTCTTGAGCCTTGCGTTTTCTCACTGCATATTTCTAGGAGGCAAGGATACCGAGTAATTGCACAATTGTGCAGTTCAAGAGAAAAAGGCTTAGGCTTGAGGACTGAGACTATGCAATGTGTAGTTCAGTCTGGGGTGGGGAGAAAAAATGTGTAGTTCTGGAGCTTAGGGGCTAGGCTTGAGCACTGAGGTTGTGTAATGTGAAGTTTTGGAAGGTAGAGACTATGAATTGCATGGTTCAAAGGAACAAGGGTGTTTCTTGAGGGCAAGACTGCGCAATCTATAGTTTACGCTTGGAAGAATTAGGCTGAGTGGCCCAATTGGGCAGTTTTCTCAGTTGAACTAAGTGTTGGATCAGTGAGTTAAATACGAGTAAAAGAGAGACTCTAAGAATGATAACATTAGATCACTTGATAATATGAAAAGGAACACTACATATGAACAACATACCTTCCTCAGTGCAACAACTTTGCGACGGTTTTGACCAAGTGCGACACTAAGGATACACTTTGTGATGACACTGACTCCACTTGTGTGACAATGCTTAAAAATTTTGGAATGGGTGTGATACATGTTTATATGATAAGAACAACTCATTATCACAGTTATTACCCCTTTAGGAAAACCAAGACTCCACTTTACGCACTAAGTGACACTTCCCATGCCAGAAGACAACACATGTGATATGGAAAGAAAAGTGTGAACGCAACTTGCGATATGCAAATGATGGTGAGAGAGACACATGCCAGGGTGAAGATAAAATGAGAATGACACTAACTAAATTTAAAGCAAGCAAAATAAATAGTCGAAAACATGAAAATGACACTTGCAATAATGAAGGTGCACAAAAGATACAGTTTGAAAAAGTCACCAAAATAGAAGTACAAACCGAGCTGAAAGTGAGATACTATCAATGAACATGCACAGTAACTATCAACATTTGTTGATCATAGCATAGACATTTTCTTGATGGATTGCATTAGGCTTGTGTTGGCTCACGAAGATGTCTTTTTATAGGCAATCTTAATCCCTACATTAGTTGTCAACCCGAGGTAAGTATTTTTATCTCAAGACTGCCAACACAATATGGGAAGTGAATCTAGAGGTTATCTAATGATTAATCATTGCAATCAATAAAGGATAATTCTTTAATTCAATTCACACAATTCTGAAAAGAACTATCTATGGAAGAAATACTCTCAACACACTCTGCAATTCTATGCAACTTGTTCTGAAATTAATTGAAAATGACAACAAATAAGAATTACACTTAAATGTTCAAATAAGCTTAAGTAAAGAAAATATGACTATTGATCACCACTGTTAATCTATAACAACCCAAATCAATTTATATTACTCAATTTAACAACAATCGATAATTGAACAACAAACAGCAATAAAGGATTCCTAAATGGAAAATGTTCTATATTGCAATCTGTAGAATTTAATCAGTCTTGTCTTTCAAGATCTATGATAACATCTATTAAAATGAACAAAAATCTGCTATCAACATGAATTCACTCATTCTAATCAAAGTGCTACTTAAGTATATGTCATGACTTCACTCTGAATCTAAGTGAACAATAGTATAAATCAATATCACAAATCTTCATGATAAATGAAATAACTGAACATTAACTCAATTACGAAGACTGAGTATAAAACTATAACAAAAAGGAGTAGTGGAACTTCTTGTCACTAGGCCCAGATTCGCTAGAAGCTTCTGCTTAATAAAAACTCATAATATGAAGATGTTTCAAACACAACCTTCTTTCATTAATTTCAAGTAACAGTTGACAGAGTCATTGATATAAAAATGTATATGTTTCAAAAATAATAATTACAAATTATCAAAAGTCTGAACTATATCTAATTGCGTTTCAACCCTATTTATAACATAAAAGAAAAACTGGATAAAATAAAATCCTCAGGATTGGGGGATCTTGAGGATTCCGCAATATAAAATCTTATCACGTGACAAAATAGGAATGTTCGAACTGATCTTCCGCTTCCTTTTCTACCCAAGGAACTGTGGATTTTCCCTTTTATGGCCTCGTGCTATTCTACCAACTAAACAACTTTTTCCCAATTTGCATCTCTGGTTACAATGATAGCAAAGAATCAGTTTTTCGTACTAGATTTTCCTATTCTATCACCAAAGAGTTTCATCCAACTTTAACTGATATTGTCCTCATTTTAATCTATAAACAGTGATAATCGTATAAGGATGAATGATAAATGAAGAATTTTATGAAGAGAAATCATACCCTTTTCCTATCCCAACATACTCCCCAGCTTACCTTGTTGCATGTCCTCATGCAAGCATATATTTTAGATGCAACTAAGTGAGGGAATAAGCGGGATATACTTCCTCATAATTCCTAAAACCATTCTTTTGCTTAAGGATAGTGACATCCTGGGTTACCTCATGATCCTTTAAGATATAGTCACTATGGTATTAATCAGGAGGGTACCATATGATTGGGGTTTTGTAATGACATCCTATCCAATTTGGCCCCATTGTTAAAATCATATTGTTATATTTATAAAAATGGGAAGAGGCAGCTTGGAAGTTTCGATATCCGAATGGTTCTAGGACCCTCACAATGTTACTAGAGACTTCCCACCTATACCTTGATGCAGCCAAGGCTTCTTCTTTAATATCCTACAAGTATTCCTTTCCGGCCTGAATGATATCAGTATGGAGTGGCCCCAATTTTCCTACAACACTGTCTTTTTTCATAAAATGTTTATTCTTGACAAATAGGATTAATGGCTGTGTGGCCTCTACTCTAACCCATAGGTCAATTCCATACTCACGCCTTCTGAAAGTGTTGAGAGCCTTGACACATTTTAGTTGATTAGCAACAAATGAGAGGAATGCTTGAAATTGAATGTCTCCTATAAAAGGGGCATAGTGGTTGTCCCTGTCATCCTCTAAAACAAAATTATGCATATAGAGTTCACAAAGGATGCATTGAACCTTCTCCTCGTGCTCTGTAAACCATTTGATAAAGTCAAGAGTGGTTTTGATTTTTGTCGGTTTACCAGCCTTAACTTTTAACATGAGGTATCTTTCTATGATAAATAAAGCATAATTTGTGGTGGGGCCTTGGTAAGATAAAGTGTCTAAATAGAGAGAGCAAACAATCTCCATTTTCTCTCTATCTTTTTGCAATTGACCCTCTAATTCTTCAACCTTCTTTTGCTTAGCCTTATATTGAGAAAAGGTCTCATCTTTAGTCCTAGTAAGTGCTTCAAACATATTCTTTAACCCTTTATGTTCATGCAGAGGGACCACCCTTTCCTTGTGCTGAGCTAGTTCTTGGTGAACTATCAGTAGCTCATTCTGTAATTTTCTGATAATGGGCTCTCTTACCAAAGGGGAGTAAAGGGGTGTTTCATCTATTTGGGCCTCTAAATTTTAGTTCTCCACAGGGCCAGTCTGCATAGCAGCTTTAGGTGCTTCTTGAATTATACAATCAACTTGAATATTTTCTTCAATATCTATTTAGAAAGCAATGTCCGTAGTGGGGTGGTCTGTTGGAGTTCCCTGTGAAAAGATATAGGGCTCCTCATTTTTCATGGAAATGTCCTCTCTCATAGTCGGCTCAGTCTGGCTTTATTTTGGACAAACCTCAAGAAACTCTATCTGAGTCTCAGCATCCTTCACAGAATATTGTTTTGTTTGCGTTCCGACAATTTCCATTTCCACTTTCAATTTCCTAGTTCTGGTTGTTTCTTTTAACCAATATTTCAGTTTCCCTATTACTTGCTTCTATTTTTTGTACTTTCTGAGCATCTTTTAAGCCTAGCTCTATAGGATTTCTCTACTATAGGGCCTCCATTTGAAGCTACGTAATCCTTTACTACATGTACAGGCTATACTATGTCATCATTAGGAATGTTCCCAATTGGAACTATGTCTTCTGGTGGAATTTCTCTTTCCAACTCATAATTATTATGTATTTCATTTTCAGGAGATTCCAATGCAACGGTATCTCCTAAACAATTCTCATTCTTGTGGTATTCTCCTTGGTTGGCCTTGTCCATAGAGGACTTTGAAAAGGGAATGTCACATGGTTGATTGGCATCTCTCAAGTTTTCATCTTCAAGGTTTCCTTCTGCTGGGGGGTTCACTGGACCGGTGCCTACTGCTTGAGTTTCCATTCTGTTGTCTATTCCTTCACGTTCCTCGGCTTCGAGGGGTGTTTCCATAGCAGGAATTGACTCCTTCTATTCCTCCATGACATCAGTGAATGGCTAGGTTTTCTCATGACCGAAATTGTTATCAGGGGCTTACCAGTCAGGGGTACAATTCTATTTTTCAATGTTCCCTGGTTGTTCCCTACCTTCGATAAACACTCCCATGCTTCCCAAAACCCTCACCACTTTCTCCTCATAGTCTTGCAAAGGAGGGTCTTACAGACTAAGAGGAGGTGTGTAGGATGGTCCTGCTTCCTCTACTTGGATTGGGATGCACCACTGGGCTCTTAGTCACACAGAGCGCCTATGCTTAGCTGATTCTAGGGGTGGAGAGGGGCCCTTTTGCTTTAATATTTTCTTTGGGCCTGGGGTTCTTGGCCCTTGTTGCTCTGTTTCCTCACTTTCAGGGGGTGGAGCTAAGGTAGGATTTATGATACTGTCTAAAGATAATTATGGATGTTCCAATGTATTTGTGATAATTAATTTAATGAACCCATGATGGCTAACTACACTATGTGGGTCCTTCGCTATCCTTACCTATCGGGAAACATCGTGTAACATGGAATTTAGATAAAATGGTAAATTGTCTAAAATTATTTGCTTTAAAATTGCTAGAAGTTTCAGTTGTCAGGGCTTTACCCCATCATGTCGGTTGTCGCAGGTGATATATCTTTGGACAATGATCGCCAACTCTTGCCACAATTGTTGCAACACCGAAGGATGAATTATTTTCCCTGTTCGTACCAGTTGCTTGCCCGGGTCCTGGAATGCTTCAATTGCACTGTATAAAAGGACGTGTTTGTCTGCCCATTTCATCCCTTCTGCCGGAAGTTGGGTGGCTTTGGCCACGACTTCTTCAGAAACCATCATGCTTATGCCTTTGACCACTGTACTACCATTCTACAGATTTTGCACAAATTCCAACGATAGCTCTAAATGGAGTCCCTGCAATCTGTTTAAATACTGCAGCCAACCAACACATTCAAGGATTTTTTGAGCTTGATTTGACACCATCAGTACTAGAGGTTCACTCCAGATTGCTCTTCTTCCCATAGTTGTTGCACTTGAAGTTGGTTCTTCTGTATACAATTGTGTTTTACCCCTGTAATGAAACACAACAACAAGGTATATTACAACAAATATCAAGGAAATGATGCTACTTTGATACTTATTATCATTTTTAGTTAAGTTGTTCATCCTATTAGCCATATTTAATGCAGAATCATAAGTTCACATGCCTGGCATAACGGTTGCCATTCTTCGAACTATCAGAATTTTCTGCTAATTATTACACAATCATGCTCATCATGCAGTTCGTACTCTGCAGGTAATCTGAATGATTGTCACACAATTATCCATAATTGGAAAACGTGTCGTCCATACGCAAGCCATCCCCCCTCTGACGAGAAAAGGGCACCCATGTTCTTTCAACACGCGGAAAACAAGAAAATAGACTAATGCAAAATAAATGCCAGCAACCAATCTAAAAAACACAACATACAAATTAGTAAAGAATTTAAGCAATATCCACCGTCAGATGTGAATTTGCAAAATAAATAAAAACAACAATTTTAAGTCATTATGTCAAATATCTTTATCATGAGTGGAATTAATCACATCAACATAATTGATGGTTTATGTTTAATGACTGTCATTTAATTCTTGGATGTATGGAATATAATAAATATAGATTAAAGTCACCATGGTATTCGGCTTGTAAAAGTGCTACCAAATGGAATTTTTCGTTAGAAATAAAGTCATAGGTGATAAGAGGTAGATTTCATATGGCAATATAAGATGATACCCCAATACCACAAGTAGAGCCACTGCTGCCAGAAAGAATTCAGAGCCTCGACGAGGTTTCTTTTTAGCCCTCCAAAATGAGGTAGAGTCCTTCTTACAGTTAATTTTTCTTTCTTTTGTCACAAAGAGACCACTATGCTGGCATGGTGACTAGATAACCATAGTGCCACTCACCAGGGTGTAACAAAAATGATCAGGCTACCTCATGATGAGACACCCTATTCTTCTAACAAATTAATTATCAAGAAGATCATTGCCTTGGTTTGGTAGCCAAATTTGAATGTCACCTGTTACATCCTTATGATCATGGAAGGCTGGCTCATGATGAGACCCCTTATCCTCTTTGGACAATGTTTTAAGCATTTTGCTATATTATTTTTCTTTTGGAATCTTTCTTGTAGAAAAAGGGATGCTCATTTTCTCCTTAAGAGTTAGGGATGGTGTAAGAAGTAAGAAAATACCAACGAAAGTGTTATACTCTTATCCCCTTAATATTATATCAATGAGTTTTATCCATTTGGAAGTATAAACATAAGCTAGCATGGATTAAGGATAGTGAATCATTTCATGATGTGTCCAAACGAAAAGATGTTTAGACAGCCATTGTAAACATACACCGTATTAGCTTATGGATAAAGATAACCAACAAAAGGCTTTTATAAGCCATAATGATATTGTTATTACCATTTTTCCTTAGAAGAGGCACAAATGAATGGAAATGGTGCTTATTTGCAATACAAAATAAGAAGAAATTGGCATAATGATCAAGAGAAAAATGAGAAAATTCACAATTTAGCTCTTAAAAGGTGCAGTGTAATCAATTGAACAACAATCGTTCAATCATTTGAACAGAAATCAAAATAGAAAATAAAAAGTGTTGTTCAAATGATTGAACGAAAATAGTTCAATCATTTGCACAGTGAAATCAATCAAAAAAAAATATGTTGTTCAATCAATTGAACAGTGGTTGTCCAGTTGTTCGAATAGAAAAATCAAAATAAAAACAAAATGTGTTGTTCAATCAACTAAATGACAATCGTTCAATAGTTTGAACAACAAAAACAAATAAGAAAAAATGCGTTGTTCAATCAATTGAATGACAATCGTTCAATAGTTTGAACAACAAAAACAAATAGGAAAAAATTGCATTGTTCAATCAGTAGAACGACAACCATTCAATAGTTTCAACAGCGAAAACAAATAAGAAAATATTGCGTTGTTTAATCAATTGAACGACAACCGTTCAATAGTTTGAATAGTGAAAACAAATAAGAAAAAATGCGTTGTTAAATTGAACAGTAGTTGTTCAATAGTTTGAACAACGAAAACAAATAAGAAAAAATTGCGTTGTTCAATCAATTGAATGGCAACAGTTCAATAGTTTGAAAGTGAAAACAAATAAGAAAAAATTGCATTGTTCAATTACTTGAACAAGAGTCATTCAATAGTTTGAACAATGAATATAAATGAAAGGAAAATGTGTTATTCAATAAATTGAACGGCAAACGTTCACTTGTTTGAACAACGAAAAACAAAAAGGAACATGTGTTGTCCAATCAATTGAGCAGAAAACGTTCAATTGTTTGAACAACGAAAAGCAAAAAAGAAAAATGTGTTGTTCAATCAATTGAATGGAAAAAGTTCAATAGTTTGAACAACGAATTTCAAAATGAAAAATGTGTTGTTCAATCAATTGAATGGCAAACATTCAATTGTTTGAAGAATGAAAAACAAAAAAGGAACATGTGATGTTCAATCAATTGAACAGAAAATGTTCAATTGTTTGAACAACGAAAAACAAAAAGAAAGATGTGTTGTTTAATCAATTGAATGACAAACGTTCCATTGTTTGAACCACAAAATGTGACAAAAGAAAACTACGTTGTTCAATCAATTGAACAACAAACGTTCAATTGTTTGAACAATGAATTACATGATAGGAAAAAATGTGCTTGTTCAATCAATTGAACAACCAACATTTAACTATTTGAAAAACAAAAACAAAGAAGAGAAAAATGAAACTTAAAAAAAAAAAACAAAAAAAAAAAAATCATATTTACATGGTGATGCATACAAAAGTATGTACATTATTTACAATTTTTCAAGCAATTTCAATTTTTTAAAGAAAAAGCCACTGGGTTATCATTCCCTGCAGCTAGAATTTGCATGGTGGAGTCCTTGCGTACCTGCTCGTAGAAAGACTACGCGGTAAGTGGTTGATGATATAGGCACACTTGATTCCTATTTACCTTAAAGGAATGGACGGATCTGTCTATGGTAGTCAAGGTAAGAATAACATTGTTATGTACTTGTTGAATCTCATAAGGCCCGAGCCATCTTGTTTGCAACATGCCCGGGAAGTCCTTCAATCTGGAATCGTACAGAAGTGCCCAATCCCCTTTTTGAAATGTTTTCTTCTTGATAATGATGTCATACCATTTGGCCCTTTTCTGCTGTATTATTGCAGTTCGTTGCAAAGCAAGCAATCTATCCTCATCTAGTTTGTTAATCTACTAAAGACACTTGGTTTGGGCTTCTGTTAAATCCAGACCCACTTCCTGGGCCGTCCTTAGAGTCTTTATTTCGAATTTGATTGGAAAATATTTTTCTTGATCGAACACAAGTTGGTAGGGAGAGTGTCCATTAGTATTCCTCCAAGTCATACGATAAGCCCACAAGGCCTCTAGAAGTCTAGAAGCCCAATCTTGGTGGTGTGTTAAGATTGTCTTGGTCATAATTTCTTCTATAACCTTGTTGGTTCTTTTGACCTGCCCGTTCACTTGTGGGTGATACAAAGAAGTGATCTTGTGCATGATATGATGGTTTATGAGAGTGGTAGTAATATTGTGCCCTGTGAATTGCTTTCCCCCATCTGTGATCACATCTCGTAGTAATCTATACCACACAAATAGCCCAAAAAGAAAGTTAATCATTGTTTCCTCTGTGGCTCTTGGTAAATCTATTGTTTCCACCCATTTTGTCACATAATTTGTGGCTACCAATATGTAGGTCTTCTAATTGGATGGCGAATGGAATGGACCTACCAATTCCAATGCCCAATGCTTGAAGGGTTCTATCACTATTTGTGGCTGTAGAGGCATTTCATCAGATTGGTCAAGCCGACCCATCCTTTTGCAGTTGTCACAGGCCTAGGCATATTTTTTAGCATCCTTAAAAATAGTGGGCCAATAATAGCCCATTTGTAATACCTTATGTCTTGTCCTTCGGTCTGTGAAATGTACCCCACAGGGTTCGTCATGGAAATCCTTCAGAATGTCATGGATCTCATCCTCGTGGATACATCTGCGTATACACATGTCAACCCTTATATGAAAAAGATATCTGCCTATCCAAGAGAACTAGGAGTTGTGCTAAACAATCAGTTTTCTTTCTCTTGTCATTAAATTTTTAGGTAGATTCCCTACTACCAGATAATTTTCCACATCTGCGTACCATGGCATCTTAACTACCATGGAAAACAAGTGTCCATCTGGAAATTGGTCATCTACCACCAATGGATCATTAACCTTCAGGATTCGAGATAGAAAATCAGCAACTAGATTTTCCTTCCTTGGACGATCTTTGATAGTAATGTCGAACTCCTACAAAGGCAATAGCCACCATGTTACTCAACCATTTTTTATTGTTTTATTAGCTAGATACCAAATGGCAGAGTGATCAATGTACACAAAGACTTGGTAGCTAGTTATATAGCGTCTAAATTGTTAATTGGATAAATAATGACTAAGAATTCTTTTTCTATCACTGTGTAATTGACTTCTGAAGGAGTGAGATTTTTGCTAATATAACATATAGCATAAGGTTTCTTTTCCTCCTCCTAGCTAAGGACAACACCTATATCTACATCTTATGCATCCGTAGAGATGTGGAAAGGCAGCCCCCAGTTTGGTCCACATAATACTAGTGTTGTTGAGACTAGTTTCTTTAAACCTGCAAAAGCTATGTCACACTTGTCAGACCAACTGAAATCAACATTTCCAGTTAGAGTGTATAAGGGTGCCGCAATCTGTGAAAAATTATTGATAAACCTGCAATAATAACCTACATATCCTAGGAAACTACGTACCTATGTTTGGGTGCACGAGGTAGGCAATAAAATAATTACATGTATTTTTGCTAGATCTACCTATATTCCTGCTGCAGAGATGTAATGTCCCAGGATCACACCCTTGGTCATCATCATGTGGCACTTGACATTTCTTAAACATAACCTGGTAGCAATGCATCATTCTAAGACCTTTTCTAACATTTGTAGTGCTTGATCAAAATCATCCCCATATGGAGTAAAGTCATCCATATATACCTCCAGTCCTTCATTTATTAGATCAGAAAAGATTCTTAGTATAGCTCTCTGAAACGTGGCTAGGGCATCACTTCCCATTTCTCTTAGGGATGACAACTAATGGGGAGACCCATTTACTGTACGAGATAGGATAAATTAAGTTTACATACAGTAGCTTTTGGAATTCCTCTTTCACGATATCCTTGAGGTGTGGGTTCAACCTCTGTTGATGCTTCCGGATGGGTCACACATCCTTCTCTATATAAATGTGGTGTGTACATAGCTATGGGTCTATCCCTTTCATGATAGGGTAATCCTAGGCAAAAGCCCCTTTATTTTTATGCAATACCTGGATAAGCTTTTCCTATTATTCACTATCCAGATCAGTATTGATGTTTAGAAATTTGTTTAGTTCGATCTCAACTGGTTTTCTGTTATGAACAACATTCATCTGAATATGCTGGTCGTCTGTATCCTTTAAGGGATCTTCCATGATTTCGTTATCATGGATTGCTTTCAACATTTGACATTGTACATTACTCACATTAGCTTGCTGATTTATAAAATTGTTGATAACATCACCTTCAGTCTAATATTTAAATTCCAATTCTTCCACTACTGTGAGTGGTGAACGGATGCTCTCTTCCAGGTACGCTAGTGGCTGCTTACATATTTTTACAATGGGAAAGCTTGGCCTGGCAGGAGGATATACACCAGATTTTCTTACAACATCTCCCTTTGTAATAGTCATGCTACCTTCTCAGTAACCAATATATGCATGAGCTGTTGTGAGCCAAGGTCGACCCAGAATCAAAGAATGCCATCCAACCTAATCCTTGGGTTTATAACCAGGAAATCTATTGGATATTCCCATGAGTCAACAGAGATTATGATATCTTGTAAGGTCCCTTCTAGTCTTACCACTGATCGATCAACAAGTTCTAATAAAGTGGTGGTTGGTTCTAAGGCTATAATACCAAGTGCCTGACATGTTTCTGTTGTTAGTATGTTAATGGAAGCTCCTAAGTAAATTAGTGTATTTGGAAAATGGCAATCATATATCTGAACTATTACTATGGGGTTTCGAGGATCTCCGTACTATATTGGAGTTTCCACTCCCAAGAGTAGATCGGATAAGGTTCCTACAACATGGATAGTGGGTGAGGGTTTTACCTTCCTCACAAACTTCCTTACACACAATTCTTTGATTGTTTTGGCATAGATGGGAATGTCTTGAATAGCCTGGAGGAGAAGGATATTCATACACAAATTTTTTAGTTCCCCTACAAGATCGAAATCAGGGTAGGCGATTAGTTTAGGTATTGTTATCCTTTTAGGGAACAGAGGAGAAGTTACTATAAGTTTTTAAGGGTCATCATGCTCATTTATTTCTTCCCCTTACTTTGATTCAATATTATTTACAAGTGGTGGAACATGTATAGGTGATGGATTATGTACAGGTGGAGTTACATTTTCAATTGAAGGTTGGTCCCTATTTTTCTCAGGGTTAATGACATGTCCTGACCTTAATTTGATCTCATTACATTCTTTCTGATCAATCTCATACTCTGGGTTTTCAATAATCTGTACCAACTAGACTGGTCTGTTATTAGGATTCGGTTTCGGCTGAGCTGGTAACTATGGCCACATAAGAGGTTGAGAATTTAGTTGTAATGTATAAGGACCCGACAATGTGGGTTGAAGTTGAGGGCCTATCCCCATAGGTACAATGGATATCCCCAGAGGTCATTGCCAGTGTGTAGACTAATTTGGATTTTGAGAGGTGGATGCAGGCCACTTAGATTGATAGGGATTTCCTTGCCAAACAGGAGTAAAAGGAGAATTCGGCCAGCCATTTCTTGGAAAAGATTGTGCTGGCCAGGATGTCATAAGGAATGGCAGGTTTTGCCAGTTTGGGTACAGTGATTGGCCTTGCCAGGATGCCCCAAGGTTCTGCTATTGATTAAACTGCGAGGAAGGAAAGAATTGGGATGTGTCTTGTGACATACCTGTAGGTTTAGCTTGCCATTGTCAATGGTGGTTCATTAGATAAACCGGTTTTGTTTCTTCTTCTGCTTCTTTGAATACTACTTTTAGCTCGAGTAATGATGGACATTGTTCATTGTCATGATCTTTAGTACAAATGGAACACTTCTGAACCATGTCTAATAGGCATTCCCATTGGCTGTGCTTCTTTCAATAGCGTGGGCAGAAGATGGCCAAATTTTGTTCTGCTAAAGCTTGTTTTTGTTTAGCTTGTAGGACATCCAACTGTGTTGTAAGAGTGCCAAGTATGTCCCTCTTAAAATCTTCCAGGAGGTTTCCGATCTCCATCCGTGTTACACCTCCACTATGCGGTTTTCTTCCTCTGCTCATTAGATCTTGGCTAGCTGCTCTTATACGCGTGCTTCCCCGTGAACACCTATTACACAAACAAATAATTTCATCATATTATTCTTGAGAAATATCTCCTTTTCCCATTAAGTTTAGAGTTTCTACCCATTCCTCTTTCATTCCTTTCATCAAGATAGCTCTGAGGACTTCTTTTTATAAGGTAGTGTGTGGAGACCTCTACAAATTATAATTAAATTTTTCTACATATTCTTCTAGCATTTCATTATCTTTTGCAATCATCTTAAAAATCGCATCTTTTAGTTCCCTAGTTTTACAAAAGTCTTGGTATATTTTAAGGAAGGAGGTTTTCATTTCATCCCAAGAATTGATGGTTCACCTACCTAGACCCATAAACCATATCAAAGTTGCCCCTTTCAGAGTGGAAGGGAACAATTTCAGCTTTTGGGGGTCAGTGGAATAGTCATACCCTCTAAAGAGGACATTAAACTGAAACAAGAAAGCATCAGGATCCTCTGTGATCATCCCATTGAAGGTTGGGATGCTCTATAGAGGAATAGCTTTCATAAGGGTATTGGCCACTTAGTCGACTATGGGGTACTCTAATGTCAAGGTTTGACATTGGGGTGGTTTATCTGTCATTTGATCAAAGATATGCCAATAATCTTTGGGGATTTCAAGGGGTGCTTCTGGAGTAAGCAGAGAGTTAGCAACCTGAACTAACTTTAAAACACTTCCTAGGTCTAGAATCTCAGGAGATCCTTGTTTAGACAGTTGTGGTCCTGCTTTAGCAACCCCACTAGTTTCTCCTTTTCCTTCTCTTAAGTTATAAGATTTTCCCTCTTGTAGAGGATCAAAGTGTAAACTTATTGTAGCTTGAAAACTCTGCTCCAATCCTCCTACTTGGTTTTGAATCTCCACATGAGCCGCAGATGGTGAGTCTACTGCTTGAGGGATAACAGTAGAACCTTTTCTAGGTATAGCTTGGAATCCTAGTGATGCTTGAGACTCTGCTCTTCTTATGATTTCATCTATAAAGGTCATTCTCCCAAGGTTCACTGATCATTTGGGTTTTGTGGGTTTTAGTGGAGGATTCTGCTCTTTTTCTATCTTTTTATTTCTAGTCATTCATAAAAACAAATTCCTATTTAACCTCTAAGGTTTTGTTGTAAAGCGAGCAGGTAAGCAAGCACCTTACTTTCTAGGTATGCAGGTTCTTACCTTCTATTTTTAAAACCTAGTTCTCTTATAACAAAGAGATAAAAAAAATCACTTGAAATGCTCACCTCAGCAATGGTGCCAAAATGTTGGCTCACTAAGATGTATTTTTAAAAGAAATCTTAATCCCTACATTAGCTGTCAACCCGAGGTAAGTCTTTTTATCTCAAGAGTGCCAACAAAGTATGTGCAGTGAATCTAGAGGTTATCTGATGAATAATCATTGTAATCACTAAAGGCTAATTCTTCAATTCAATTCACACAATTCTGAAAAGAACTATCTATGGACGAAATACTCTCAACACACTCTACAATTCTATGCAACTTGTTCTGAAATCAATTTTAACTGAATGAAAATATGAATTACACTTAAACATTCAAATAAGCCTAAGTAGAGAAACTATCACTATTGATCAGCACTGTTAATCTATAACAACCCAAATCAATCTGCATTACTCAATTGAACAACAATCGATAATTGAACACAAAATAGCAATAAAGGATTCCTAAATGGAAAACGTTCTATATTGCAATCTATAGAAGTTAATTAGTCTTATCTTTCAAGATCTAGGATAACATCTATTCAAATTAACAACAATTTGCTATCAACATGAATTCACTCATTATAATCAAAGCACTACTTAAGTATATCTCATGACTTCACTCTGAATCTAATTGAACAACAATATAAATCAATATCACAAATCTTTACGCTAAATGAAATAACCGAACATTCAATCAATTGCAAAGACTGAGTATAAAACTATAACACAAAGGAGCAGTGGAACTTCTTGTGACTAGGCCCAAATTCACTATAAGCCTCTGCTTATAAAAACTCAGAATACGAATATGTATCAAACGCAACCTTCTATCATTAATTTCAACCAACAGAGTCACTGATATAACAACGTATATATTTCAAAAAGAATAATTACAAACTATCAAAAGTCTGAACTGTATATAATTGCCTTTTGGCCCTGTATATAACATAAAAGAGAAACTAGATAAAAGAAAATCCTCAAGGTTAGGGGATCCTAAGGATTTCACAATATAAAATCTGATCATGTGATAAAATAGGAATGTTCAAACTGATATTTCGCTTCCTTGTCTACCCAAGACACCATGTATTTTCCCTTTTATGGTGTCATGTTGTTCTGCCATCTGAACAACTTTTTCCCAATCCACATCTCTGCATACAAAGATAACAAAGAATGAGTTTTTTTGTACTAGATTTGCCTATTCCATTACCAAATAGTTTCATCCAACTTTAGCCAATATTTTCCTCATTTTAATCTATAAACAGAGATAATCGTATAAGGGTGAATGACAAATGAAGCATTTTATGAAGAGAAATCATACCTTTTTCCTATCCCAATAGCCTGTTCAAGTTTGTGTTAAAAGAATGCACTAATGAATTCATTATGGATTGAGCATGTGTGAGAAGGTGATTTTGACACTTGCAATCCAAAAAGGGATCCCAAAATATTAACAAAACATCACCACTATGGAGTGACTGTGGAACGAATGATCACAAGACGCACAATAGGCTCCAAAATTCGAGTCTAGGAAAATTTTTGGAGGGTGTTCTTGCAATGACAACAAGTGGTCGGGAGTTATAGGTGTCTCGCTTTAATATTTTCATTTTGTACATACCACATGAGAGAGGCAAGGGTCCTCCTATTATATATCTAGGAGGTTTCCAAAATATGAACATTGGAGGTTAAGTAAGGGATTTGAAGAGTAGATTTTGAAGTTATTAAATAGTTAAAAAGCGCAACATAATGTATGTTGTTTGGACAAAGAAATAAGGAGAATGATTAAAGTTTACTTCCTAATTTAAAATACTAAGGGACACTCCCTATGAAAGAATAATCATTTTAATATTCTACTAAAATAGCATAATTTAATTAATATTAATACATAAAATTTAATAAACATAAAATAATTTTTTTTATCTAATATATGTGTTAAATATTTTTAATTCCATAAGAAATATGAAATCAATTATTGGCTTAGTGCATATGGTCCTACCAAGATTGTGAATTCAATGATTGAGTTACTAGCTTTGGTTCTTAAAGATATTTAACTTATACACAATGTGATTAAGGTGATAATCTTTGTAATATAGTAACAACCATAGGTGAATACATGATAAGATGTCATGTTACAACCCCTTGGGGTTCTAGCCCACCAAAATGGGTCTCCAAAATACAATGCAGATAATTTTGAAACCATAAAGAACTGTGTGGGATACCACATATCATCAGAAATATCTTTTCAGCAAGAATCTAACTAGATGGATTGTGAGACAAGAAACAACAAATTTCCATGCCAAATTTTCTGACAAATATTAGGGTAGATCCTGGTGCTGCTTGGGTTGACATCAATGACAAATCCCTATAAAAACTAGTAAATATTTGCGGTTGTAGCTCCATTTAGTTGTAGCTGATAAATTATGGAGTTGTAGCATCCAGTTGGTTGTAGCCAGAAAATTTGTAACAATGTTTTATCTTTCCTTGTGAAGAAACTGAAGGACAATTTAAAGAATTTGTGTGTTCCCTGTGTTATTAAAATTATTTCATGTCATTATCACATGAATGAATTGTTTATGGTATCCTAATATCATTGCATAAGTTTTATGCAACTAATTCACAAAAGAAAATAAAAGAGAGATCAATGACTTGAAAATAAACCTCTTTGAGGAGGCAACATCCTTTACATCAAATAAATGAACAATTCTTGGATGATAGAAATGAAAAGAGATCCTTAGCATATATAGGAGTCTAAGGGGTCACAATATAATCAGAGCCTGCATAACAATAATAATGTAAGGAAACAACAATAAAAATAATGGGCTTCTATGGGACACAACTATAACAATATGCGAGATACATTGGAGCAACCATAACAATAAAGGGGTTACACTAACAATAAAATAAGGAGGCTACACCAGTATTATAGGGAATTAACATGTCCATCTCCTTCAAGAAAAGTGGTTTCCTCAATGTTTCAGTAGTTTTGGATGGTTCTTTAGAAAATTTTCATCATCTGATGTTGAATCTTTTGTAGGTAATTTCTTCCACTAATGCGATACTCTAAAATTGATTAATTCCATAGATGTTTGGTTGTTATTTCAGTGACTGCTTCATGATCCAATATGGTTTTTCCTTCTTCGTCAAGTTATAGAAATATTGTTTGAACTAGGAGCCTGTCACCAATAACTTTCTTTAAGAATGAAACTTGGAAAATTGAGCTTACTTGGGAAAATGTACAAAACTCCAATTTGTATGTCGTAGTACCAATATTTTGCAATACCTTGTAAGGATAATAGTACTTGTGTGATAATTTATTATCCTTCTTAGCTTTCTTAAGGGAAATTTGTTTGTATGGTTGTAGAGATAAAATACCCACTTTCCTACGTCAAAATGTATTTCACTATGATGTTGATCTTCCTATTGTTTCATTAGATTCTGCACCAGATCGAGGTTATCCTTTAGGAGTTGGATAACTCACTGTTGATGTTCAATGTGATATTCCATTGCTTGAAATTTATAGTTTCCTCCAAAAGATGATGTGATGGATGGGGGATGATATACATAAATTTCCATAAATGGGTTCATTTTTGTTGCAATATAAAAGGAAGTGTTGTAACACCATTCAACCAGAGGTAACCACTTAACCCACTATATTTGGTTACCAGATACAAAGCAATGAAGATACCCTTCCAAACATTTGTTCACTATCTTAGTTTCACTTCATATTGAGGATGATAAGATGAGCTATGAGCTAATTGAGTACCAACACAAGAAAATAATTCCATCCAAAAATTTCTAGTGAAAATGGTATCTTTGTCACTTACAATAATTTTTTGGTTTTTGTTATTACCCTATAAATATTGGTGTCAATTTATGGGCGATTTTGTAGCACTTTGGAGGTTTCAATTTTTCTGTAAGTGTTGGGTGTTGCCTCAAGCAGTTTGGTTCAAGTGAAATCACCACAGGGTCAATGTTTTGGAGATTATTACAAGTTCCACGCAAGTTGCTGCACATTTACTTCCAAAGGGAGATGGTGTTTGAGAGGCATATTTTTAGTTTTGAATTTGATTCATGAGTTCATAATCTTCTCAGGGACATTTCAAGACAACTCATCAACTTCATCCCTTCAGAGAAAGACCAGAGGTATGTAGAACCTAGGGCGTTGCGCATTCCCAAAGTTGTCGTATTTTCACCATATCTTTTAAAACCTATATCAATTTTCTTTGAAAATTTTACAATAGATGCATGGGGGTGAGATGAATAAAATCAGTAAATTTTAGGTGAAAATGTTTCACAACTTTCAAGAAATGAACCAATACCATCTACCACTATTTTTGGATTTTCTTGAGATTCGTAAGCAGGATTTGGCTCAAACATGTTTTGGAGATGAGGTATGACGGTAGTAGATTTTCATCAAAATTTTAGCTCAATCGGACTTAACTTTTGGGAGATATGAACGAAATACAGTTTGTTGTGCAAGTTGCTGTGAAACTGGCAAACATGCTACGTTTTCATCCTACTTCATCTTTTGAACTGTTGTCTCATTGATTTAATTTAGAGAAGTTGAAATTCATCAAGATACAGGGTTTGGAAATCCTAAAACACATTTCAAATGAAAAGGAAAGAGTTTAGGGTAAAACAAGTTATTTTACAACAATTTTGCAGCAAAGGTGCCCTATTTTGAACTATGTGCACTATTGTAGATGGTAATTTCACAAATTTTGGTAAAATCTCCAATTTTTAAGGTATTGGGTGGACTCCAAGCTCCATCAATACCACATGGATTATAATAGCTCAAGATGTCGATTACCTTGTAAAAGGTTTGTTGTGTTTTCATGTGAAGTAAAGAAATAATTGAGTTCACATTGATAACAAATGGTAAAATATCTACTAATTAAAGAGGATAAGAAAATCAAATTGATCATATATTTTAGGCTATCAGTCAAATCAAGATCCCAAATTTGAAGGCATTTGATAGCTCAACATATCCATCTAAAGATCAGAAAACATACAACAAATGCTCAATATCATAAGATCAACTCTAGATTTAAGGGCAAGTGGTATAGCATCATTAAAAAAAATATCATCTTGAAAATTTCTAGGTAAATTTCTAATAATCACTATTAGATAAAAGTTGTTTAAATTTATAAAGTCAAGATTTGAAGGAGAAACATTAGGAAAAAATTTCTAAGTTGAGGATTGGACCTTCCATTTGATTCCACCAACTCCAACAACATTTGACTTCAAAAGCTTAACTATCGAAGAATTTTACAACCAGGACTTTTCATAGTTATTTTTGATATTTTTATTGGATCTATTTCCATAAAATTAGGAGTAGATTTAATTATTTTTTTGTTATTTAATCAACGATTTTTGTAAAGGTGTGGGATTGTATTCAAGAGTGAAAAGAGTGTATATTTTGAAAGCTTCATAAGAAGTGGAGAAAGTTTTAAAATAGTGATCAATACATCAATACATAGATAGTTTTTTTTCCATGATTCTTATGTAATAAATAATGGTGATGTGCCTCTCTTTGTGATTTGTATTCCCTTCTAAT
Source organism: Pinus taeda (assembly GCA_000404065.3). Lineage (NCBI taxonomy): Eukaryota > Viridiplantae > Streptophyta > Pinopsida > Pinales > Pinaceae > Pinus > Pinus taeda. Next base: position 76,286 of record APFE030179638.1, read on the forward strand.
TTTTACATGTACTTCGCTTCTTCATTGTTTGAGAGAAAATTGTGTTGTAGAATTTTGGTACTCTTCTCAAACTTATCAAACAATTTCAGTGTTTTCTTCTGAAGTTAGATATAGAATTCATCTATACATGCTTTATAGTTACTATATCCTTACTCTCATCTCATCCCAACCACATTACAACAAATTTTGTAGATCCATGAGTCTTCCTAGCTCACCCTCATTCGAACTGCTTTGTTGATTGTGATTGGTTACTGAACATTATTTTGACTCCATGCCCAATGGATCTCTCTTTCACCCTGTATCCACAACTTTAAAAACTTTTTCACCTTGATGATCCTCATAACTAACCTAAGATCGGAAATCATTCAGTTGTCTAATTGACTGAGAAGAAAAACTAGTGAGAGAGCACTCTCCAATTCTAGAAGGGCTAGGTTCTAGCTTGAAAATGATGTCTAGTTACCTTTGTAATCCTTTCTCATCCTAAAGGAAAATTCATAGCGATAAAATTTTGGCATTGTTGCTAGGAATTGAAAGGTTTGTTACTGGGAATAGTGTCCAATCATAGCTGCTATTCCCACTAAGACTGCTAGCTATCTTAGAAACAAACAAGTAAAGACTACTTATGCTTTCGTTTATGAAAATAGATAAGAGTGGAACAAAGGACACCAGCCTTAGTCTTGCGCTTGGTTCCTTACTTGATTCCTCTTCTTCCTGATAGATCTTTGCTGCTTCTTCTTCATCTACCTAGCTTCAAAGAGCACCTGTGGAATCAAAGCAGCATAATTCTATCAAAGAATAGAGATATATATTCATAAATAACACAGGACCAGATATGTATTAACCACACCAATGCATATATAATCAAACATACAAGAATATGGAGTAAAAATTGAATAGCTTTATTAATATCAAGAATAGCAAGAGGATTACAACCAATTGTTCTAACCCAGCATCATCCTCCAGCAAGAAAGCCCTTCTTCACCTCAAGTAAAGCATAGATCACCCAACACTATGAAGTTTCACCAGAAAACCAACAACACTTCTCTACAAGATACAAGATTCCAGCCTCTGGATCTCTGTGATGAGGGATGCATATATAGATGATTGTAGGGGGGTGAGTCATCTTCTGGGGGTTTGATTAGTGTCCTCTCTCTGATAGTTCTTGATTCCACTTGGAGACTAATGATCTCTTACTCATCCCTGGTCGAAAATAGTGAGGCAAGTGTCAGAGGGGAAGCTTCTGGAAGATTCCATGATCTTCCACCTCACAAACTGTCTCTGCCATTTGTCCATTCTTGCCCATCGTACTCTACAGAGGGGCCATTCAGTATTCATCACACCCTTTACACTGGGAAGGTGATATGCATCACATCCTCTGCACTGGGTATTCAGTATGGTCCAATTTTGACCATTTCTGAGCAGTTTTTAGTGGAGAAATTCTGGGAGATGATGTAATCAGCTGACCTTGTTCCTTTAGGCAGTGAAGCGACACTTTTAGGGACTTAGGAGCCCTTATTTTATGGACATTTATCATTGGGGTGGCAGTGCCCAAAAATGTCTATAACACCTAGCTCTTGTACTAGCCAATATATTTACTAGTACGTAGGTTCCAACCTACAAAAACTCCACTCTTCCACCAGGGACCATGTTTCATGAATTTTTAGATTGGATGCTCTTGACACATATCAATACATATGAAGACCTTGACTCATCAATAACCCATCAAAAATTTAGAAAATCAAACTTCATCAACCAACATGCAGTTAATCTAAAACAATCAAATCACTATTATTAGAACATTGTGCTGAACCCAGAAACCTATATCAACATTCAAAACAAACTGAAACCTCAAAAATTCATGTGTCTGACTGTATACACTACTTCAATCAAGAAAAACCGTGTGTATATGCTACTTCCCTCAGCCCAATCGACGTATACCTCTAAATATTCTAAATCATAAAATCTATGAATCACAAAATGTACCAACGAGCAGTGTACTGAACATCTACTGTCAACTTATAGAACTTTACACAGGCAAGCAACAGAAAACACTTCTTCTCACTTATACAATCAATCAAATATCAACCTCCTTATGCATTTAGATTTACATTCAGATCTAAGAAGACTTCATTGATAGACCACAGTAAAATAGCAACAACAACAAATTAGCAATATTGATCTGATAGGTCAGTCATCTCTGAACATCAAGCCTTTCTTTTGTATACGCTAATTGAAAGAACAGAACTTGCGTACAAATATGAAAATATTGACTCAGAACTTTGCTGCAATTCCTGACTTCAGACAAACCTATATCATGATAGATAATGAATAAAACAGATGAAAAACATCATATCTAGCCTCAACCAATATCAGATCATTCAAGAATAAGTCATTTCAGGTCTCATGATCATGATCCAATATTGAAATCAAGGTGAACATAAATATTTCAGATCTAGTCCCAAACATAACCCTGCAACATAAAATATACTTTAGATAGAAGTATTCCTTAGAATCTTATTCACTTGCACATCTAGCCTTATGATCCTCCCTTCTTTATATAGTTTTTGGCCTTTCTCAATACCATGGACCAAATCCACTTAGGACCAATAACTTGGATCGAATACCACGGACTAAATACCTCAGACTAAATACCTAGGGTCAATATCATGGTCCAAAGATACCTTGGACCAAATACCTCGGACCAAAACCATGGTTTTCAACATGTATGTGTTTTTCCTTCTGTGGGAGTGCATGTGTATGTTATATGCTATTTCTGTTCTGAGTACCTACGTGTATACGTTGCTTGGACTAAGCGAACCTGCGTGTATCTCTTAAAATGCTCTTACATCATCTTCTTCCTTCAATTTCTTTATTCTGATCAATAGACCTTAGTTCCATCTTCCTGATCCTGTGTACCACTGCACTATTGCCTCTAAATATTCTTGTTAGCCTCTTATCAAAACTGAGTTGACCTATAGAGTTTCCATCAAGGAAAATACTTGTATCATAATGCCAACAATCTCCCCCTTTGGACTTGATGGCAACCATGATGGTGTTGACTACTGCAAGTTGTAAAGACTGTTAGAGATACCATACAACACCAAAATACTCCCCCCCTTTGACATCAAGGGAAAGGATGGACCACTCTACTCTCCTCCTTTACATGATGCTATCCATACTCCCCCTAAGCACATGTTGAGTCTGCAGAGAGATGATTCAATATAATAACATGACACTATAACTCAACAAAGTGAGTATGACCTCACTATGACCACGAACTCATACATACATCAATCACCCAACCAAGTGGGGATACACCATATTTGACTCATCTGCCCAACCAAATGGGGATATACCAAAGTTTATACATGAAAGAAATAAAACAATTATCACATCATCCATCCCAAGGATATTGGGGAAATAAATTACATCATTTAACCAATAGAACTTATTGAAATATAGACCATGATAGAAGAAGTTATATCACACTAATGACTGATGTAACTAAGAAATAGCTGAGTTCAACAACCATAATGCCAACAATGTGGAATGTGAACACTCCCCTTGAACCTGTGCTACCACTGTTTTTTTTGTTGTTATAAAAACATATACGTGCTTTCAACCAATGCAACCCACGTGTACCCGCGCATATACTTCATGAAACCAACGTGTAGTAAACTTCCTCCGAAAAACTGGATTTTACAGCAGGATGATGCAATAACAATTCCCAGTTTTTGTCTGAGATATTCAAATGTTTCTTTGGGCAGTGGTTTAGTGAATATATCAACAATCTTTTCTTTGGAGGGGACATACTTCAATTTGACCTTTTGTTCAAGCACTTTTTCTCGTAGAAAATGGTACTTGATGAGTATGTGCTTAGCCTTGGAGTGCATGACTAGATTCTTTGAAATACTAATGGCACTTGTATTATCACATAGAATGGAGATGGTGGAATACATGTGATTTGAATTTCTTGCAAAGTTTGCATTATCCAAAGTAGTTGTGTGCAACAAGATGCAGTAGCCACATATTCTGCTTGAGCTGTAGATAAAGCAATTGAACTTTGTTTCTTGCTGAACCAAGACACTAACCTGGAACCCATATAGAATGCACCACCACTAGTGCTTTTTCTATCATCAACACTTCCTACCCAATCTGCATATGTATATGCATGAAGAGTAAGATATGCATCTCTAGGATACCATAGTCCAAAGTCCTGAGTTCCTTGAAGATATTTGAAAATTCTTTTGACTACCTGAAGGTGTGATTCCTTTGGATTTTCTTGGAATCTTCCAACTATTCCTACTGCATGCATGATGTCAAGTCGGGTACCTATTAGATAAAGTAGACAGCCAATCATGAATCTATAAGTTGGTTGATGTACTACTGATGATTCATTGTTTGAGCTGAGACTTTATCCTGTTACCATTGGAGTACATATAGGTTTAGAATCTTCCATTTCGTACTAGTTCAAGATGTGCTTGAGATATTTGGTTTGTGAAAGAAAAATACCATCTTTAGTTTGCTAAACTTGTAGACCAAGAAAATAGGTAAGTTCACCAAGCAAGGACATTTCAAATTCTTGTTGCATTACTGAAGAAAAATTCTGACTCATGGATTCTTCATTGCTACCAAAAATGATATCATCAACATAATAATAATAATTAGCAATTTATCATTTCAATCTTTGTATATAAATTTCTATCTGCAAAACCTTTTGTAAAACCTTGTTGGTGTAGATATTTTCAAGGCAGTAATACCAAGCCCTTGGAGTTTGTTTCAGACCATAGAGAGCCTTTTTGAGTCTGCATACAAGTTTCACATCATTTCCAAGAACGAATCCTTTTGGATATTCAATATAAACTTCTTCTTCTAAATCTCCATTAAGGAAGGTTGATTTTACATCCATTTGGTATACTTTGAATTTCCAAAAACTGGAAAGAGCAAGAAACATTCTTATGGCTTCAAGTCTGGCAATAGGTGCAAAAGTTTCTTCAAAATCTATACCTTCTTGTTGAGCTTACCCTTTACAAACAAGTCTGACCTTCTTCCTAAAGACTTCATTTTCATTAAACTTGTTCTTGAATATCCATTTAGTTCCTATAATATTTTTATCATGAGGTCTAGGAACTAATTCCCAAGTGTCATTCTTTTCAATTTGCTCAAGTTCTTCATCCATGGCCTTGACCCGACATTCATCTTTGCATGCTTCATTTACATTTTGAGGTTTGGTGGAGGATAGTAAAGCTAGATAGCTTGAGGTCCCTGTAATAGTTCTTCTTGTCTGTACACCAGCCTCCCTTTCTCCTAAAATTTGAGTTTCTGGATGATTTTTCTAAAAATACCTGGACGAAGTATTTTCTTCTACCATTATATCTTCTTTTGGTGCTTCATTGGTTTCTTCTTCAATATAATTTTGATTTGATGTGGGAAAGTAATCCCCATCTTCCTCATTTTCATAATCTTCTATTGATTTTATCTGTTTTGGATTTCTACATTCTTCATCAACTACAACATCAATGCTTTCAACAATTTTCCCAAGTCTTTTATTATAACATTTATATCCTTTACTTTTGGAAGAATAACCAAGAAGAATCCCTTCATCTGCTCTAGGTTCAAACTTACCAAGTTTTTCATCAATCCTTTTGATAAAACATTTTCTTCCAAAAAATTTAAAGTATTTTACAGTAGGAGTCTTACCATACCAAATTTCATGTGGAGTTTGAGTACTATTTACCTTAACATTTGCTTTGTTGAGAATAGTCACGACAACAAATGCAGCTTCACCCCAAAAGGTTGCAAGAGTTCCAGATTCATCTAGCATGGCTCGAGCCATTTGTTGAACTATTTTGTTCATCCTTTATACTACACCATTTTAATGAGGTGTTATTGCGGTGGATAATTCCCTTTTTATTCCATGTTGTTCACAAAAGTCAAAGAATTCATCCGATGTAAATTCCCCTCCTTGATCAGATCTGAGGCATTTGATTTTTCGATCTGATTCATTTTCAACCAAAGCTTTGAAGGTTTGCAACTTTTCAAATGCTCCATCTTTATGCTTTAGAAGACCTATCCAACACATTCTGGAAAAATCATCAATAACAAAATAAAGTATTCTTCTCCACGAGGTGACTTTTTCCTTATTGGTCCACATAAATCAGTATGGATAAGTTCAAGAGGCTTACTAGCTTACCCTTATTTTCCATGAAGTGAAATATTGTTTTCTTACTGATTTGACATGGTTTGCATATTGTATTTTCTGGGATGCTGATATTTAGAAGATCATGAACAACCTTGAGTCTGCATGCTTTTCTTATTTGAGAAAAGCTTAGATGTCCCAATCTTCTATGCCACAACCAATTTTCATCATTTTTGCTTAGATAGTATTGTTGTTGTCCTCCTTTGAGTATGTATAAGTTGTTTGGAGTTCTTGTATCTTTGATCATGGTCTCTCCTGTATCAAGCTCACGAACAACACATCCGTTTGATTGAAACAACGCTTCATTTCCTTGATCACACATCTCACTGACACTCAACAAGTTATGCTTTAAACCATCTTCATACATAACATTTCCATATTTAACATTTTCTTTCAAGAAAACAAAACCTTTACCTTTTATGACAGCTAGAGTGTCATTTCCAAATGAGACATTCTTTTCTTTTTCGAAGGCATTATATGAGTGAAATTTCTCTTTGTCACCTGTCATATGTTTGGAGCATCCACTGTCAATGTACCACTGATTTTCTTGTCCTTCTGCATACAAGGATATACCACATCTTTCTGTTTGGGATTATTTCCTTCTCCATATCTTGGGATTTAATGGTGTTTGCTCCTTTTGAGGTGTTTTCTAAAATTTTCTCTTGCATTGAGATTCTTCATGACCAAAGTTGTTACAAATTGAGCATTCCATTTCATTTTAAAGAGGAGAAAAGTTATTATAGGAACTTCTCTAGATCCCTGTTACATTCCTTGGATTTCGTGCTTCTCTAGTCATGATGGTTTCATAAGCAATGCATTGAGAAACTTTGTGCCCAAAATTATGACATGAAAAACATTGCCCATTAAAGAAGTTTTTGCGACTATCAAATCTATTTACCTGTTGATTGTAGTTTCTACTGATATTCATCTTTGGATCAAATTGAGTATGATTTTCCTAAGGCTGGTTGTGGCTTCTATTGATATTCATCCTTGGAGCAAATTGAGTATGATTTACCTGGTGATCAGATTTATGCCTTTGCTGATGATTGTCATATTGTTCACTGGTCTTTGCTGCATCAAGATAGCTTTTGGTGGAGGTTGATGGCTTCTGTGATTGAGATGCTTCTTTAGTATATCCAAGACCTGTCTTTACTAGAGGAGAACACTGAACTTTGATAATTTCATTTAAATTTTCTGATCCTTTAGCAAATCTAAGATTGAGAGATTTTGTTTTCTCAAGATCTTTTCTCAGACCCACAATTTCACATTCTAGTTTTTCATTATGTTTTTCTTTTTCAACAAGTTGGTATGTCAAGGTATCTATGATCATATTATTTTCTTCTAAATAGATTTTGAGTTTAGATATTTCTTCATGAAAGTTTTCCTCTTCTAAAGCATCCCAAAAATCATCATAGTCATAAGCCATGAGAAGTCTATAATCATCACTATTAGATAAACCATTACTATCCTCTTCTAAACTATCCCAAAAATCATCGCTATCATAAGTTGTGAAAAGTTTGTAATCTTGACCAGTTTCATCTTCATCACTATTAGATAAACCATTGCTATCTTCATGAGTATAGTAACTCCTTATATTCACAACTTGTCTCCTATTCCCTTTTGCATATTCCTTTCCTTTTTCATATTTATCTTTATGAGGACATCTGGTAGCATAATGACCGACTCTACCACAAGCAAAGCATTTGAAAGGTAGCTTACCTATGAACCTTATAGAACCCCGTTGAAGCTTCTTGACAAAATTTACCTCATCTTCTTCTTCTAAAATGTGTTCTGATTTATTGTGTTCTTCCTTTTCTTTTCCTTTTGTTGAAGCTTTAAATGTGGCTTCTCTCATATCTGATGGACCTCCTTTTCTCATCTCAAAAGCAGTTAGGATTCCATGAAGTTGTCTCAAGTGATATTATGCAGATCCTGTTTTTATTCTATGGCAGACACTTTTGATTTAAATTTAGCAAACAAGGATCTCAAAATTTTCTCAACTAAGGTAACTTCCTTTATTTCTTCACCCAGATTATTCATACAATTAACAACCTCATATATACATAAGAAGTAACTAGCTATATTCTCATCACTATGCATCTTAAGAGTTTCATACTGAATTCTGAGAGTTTGAAGCTTAGCACATTTTACCTGAGAGTCTCCTTCATAGCGCTGAACGATTTTTTCCCATATCTCTTTTTCTGATTTGAGTTGCATGACTTTGACAAGCTCTGATTGTGACAAACTTCCCAATAAAGTATTGATAGCTTTGGCATTGGTTTCATATTTCTTTTTACTCGCAGTGTCTGTAGGAATTGCTGTTGAAAATTTATATCCTCCTTCCACAATTTCCCAGACATCTGTTCCAAAAGATTGTAGATAGGTTGTGGTTCTTATTTTCCAATAAACAAAGTTGCTCCCATCGAAGAATGGTTGTCTGATGGATACCATGCTTTCATGATTATTCATCTTGATGGATCTTCCTTCAAGGGATCAAGCTTCTTCTGAAGGACCTGCTTTGATACCAATTGTTGGAAATAATACTGAGAGGGGGGGTGAATCAGTATTATCAGATCAAGAATTTTTCTTTTTCATAATCATATTTATATACACTACTTCAGAGAGGGGAACCAGTGCATAATTATGGCCTTATGATCCTCTCTTATTTATATAGTTTTTGGCCTTTCTCAATACCATGGACTAAATTTACTTAGGACCAGTACCTTGGATCAAATACCACAAACCAAATAACTCAAACTAAATACCTAGGGTCAATATCATGGTCCAAATATACCTTGGACCAAATACCTCGGACCAAAACCATGGTTTTCCACATGTACGCTCTTTTCCTTCTGTGGGAGTGCGTGTGTACGTTATATGCTATTTTTGTTCTGACTACCTGCATGTATATGCTTCTTGGACTAAGTGAACCTGTGTGTATCTCTTAAACTACTCTTACATCATCTTCTTCCTTCAACTTCTTTATTCTGATCAATAGACCTTAGTTCCATCTTCCTGATCCTCTGTACTACTGCCCTATTTCCTTTGAATATTCATGTTAGCCTCTTATCAAAACTGAGTTGACCTGTAGAGTTTCCATCAAGGACAATACTTGTATCATAATGCCAACAATTTCATTTGTTGTTGGAATTATTTACATATTCATACAAAAGTACTTGAAAGGAACTCAAGACCTTGGACTCAAATATTCAAAGGTGGATGACTTTAACTTGATTGGATATTTTGATTCTGAATTTGACGAAGGTAAGGAAATGAAGTGTCTACTTTAGGTTATCTTATGAGTCTTGGATCAAGACTTATCTCTTGGAGGTCATGCAAACAATCAATTCCAACATATTTCATGACAAAGGCATATGGTAACTTCAAAAACAACAAAGGAGATTTTGTGTCTCACGAAGATTCTTGAGGACATGCAAGAGAAACAAGTGGATTGTACTCCCCTTTTGATTGGCAATACTTCTACAATTAAGTTGGCCAAGAATCCCAAATTCTTTGATCGAACCAAACATATCAACACAAAGTATCAATTGATTCAATTTCATGTAGAGGACAAGATTATTCATCTAAGACATTGTTCCACAAATGAGCAAACTGCAAACGTCTTCACCAAAGTACTGGGAAGAGAAAAGTTTCAAAAAATTCAAAATGACACTTGGACTCACAAACATTCCTTGGGACTAAGGGGGAATATTAGACACCTATTCCTCTAACATTGTGTCAATAACTTGTAAATATGTAAATATAAGTAAATAGGAATAGTTAGAATAAGAACTGACTTTGGAAGATGAAACCAAAGATCACTCTTGTTTGTTATATAAATCTATTATTATCTATGCATGAGCAATAAAATTCAAGATTTATTTCCTTAACTTGACATACACACCCATTTAATGTAAATCCAAAATCTTATATATATATATATATATATATATATATATATATATATATATATATATATATATATATGTTTATGGTTAATTTAGAATATATTATATTTTTATTATTATTAAAGAAAAAAAACATACATCTTACCTTTAATCTTCTATTAATATATAGATATAGGATGACTTGGACTTTATATTAAAAAAAATGACATAAAATTTAATATCAAATAAAATAAAATAAATAACAAATTAATTTAATTTCATAAGCAAAAAAATAATTCTAATATTCTCTTTTGCATATACACATTTTTCCTTATATATATTTTTTATAGATTATAACCAAAGACAAAAATAAAATAAAAAAATTACAGAGTTTTTTTGTTTTTGTTTTTTGTTTTGTTTTGTTTTTGTTTTTTTGTTTTTGTTTTTTGTGTTTTTTTTCTTTCTTTCTACATTTCAATTAATTACAAAGTTTTTTTTCTTTTATATATATGCATTTCTCTTCTACCAATATTATATATAAGTATTTTGAGAAGAGTTTTTGGTGGAAATCACATCATAATTCATTTGTCGATGCGTTTTGAACCAACCAGTGTGGTTCATCATCAGGACAAGTTGAAGATCTAGATCATGGCTGCAGTATAAATAGAGAGAGCAGGTTATCTAATGGCTATATTTGACAAGAAATGGCTATATTTGACTAGGAAAAGACTACATTAGATAGGGTAGCTGTACAGGACCAAGAGATATGGAAAGGGACCTGTAATAAGTCCCTTTCCATATCTCTTGGTCCTGTATGGTTATCCTATCTAATGTATCTGTTTCCTGGTCAAATATAGCCATTTCTGGTCAAATATAGCCGTTAGATAACCTGCTCTCTCTATTTATACTGCAACCATGATCTGGTTCTTCAACTTATCTCGACGATAAACCACACTGGTTAGTTTGAAACGTGTCGACAAATGAATTATGATGTGATTTCCACCAAAAACTCTTCTCAAAATATTGACATAGATCACAAAAACCTAAATTCAACAATTATATATAAACATTTTATAAGTTATAATTTAAAATTTAAAAAATTAAAAAAAAAAATTAATAATAAGAAAAATATACATTCAATTTCAATATGATAAGATATATATAAACACTTCCCCCACACACAATATAAATCCTTGGAAACATAAAATTCAAGTATATAAAATGTTCTTCATGTTAATCATCAAAAATTTTATGTGTATGCGATATGTATTTATAAAACTAAATTTTTAGAATTTTGATTTAAAAATTAAAATTTTTAAATATAAATAGTTTTTAAAAATTATTATTTATATTTAAAATTTAATGTCAAGTTAATTTTAATTCTAAATTTTAATAAAATTAAAAATAAAAGTGGATCAAAATATTTATTTTAAATTATGAATTAAATTTTTATATATAATAATTAAAATATAGTTATGGATTTACTTATTGTTTTCACACTTATAATTTGTGTTTGATAATGTAAAGTTTCTTATGATAAAATATATGACAAGACTAAAATTGATAGTTAGATGACGTACATAAAAATAAACTAGACATTTGGGGAATCCACCTAAATGGTTCCAGGTGGACCCTCTTCATCTTTAGAACCAATAATCTCTATATTGACTAGCTTCTTAACTAGCACAAATACCTTCTAAGCCAACATAAATCTTTTTATGACAAAATATATGACAAGACTAAAACTGATAGCTAGATGACATACATTAAAATAGAAACTAAGAACTTGGGGAATCCACCTTAATGGTTTCAACTGGACCCTCTTCATCTTTAGGGCCAACAATCTCTATATTGGCTAGCTTCTTAGCTAGCACAAATATTGTCTAATCCAAAAGTCCCTTGTTGTTCCTATGATTCCTCAACTAGGACTCTTCCCATGACAGTTTTCGTTCGCTAGTATATGTTCACAGATTATATATATTGGGTTTGTCTTGTCCTTGCATTACCTATATTCGGGATCCAATGTGCAATTTTTTCCTTAGCCTCTGTGTCCCAGATGAAATGGCGATCAATTCTAGCACCTTGTTCAACCTCTTCAATTTCCCATCTGTCATGAGAGGGAGTGTTCCTATAATAAGTCTCAGTTGATTTTTCTAGTACTACATGAGCACAAGAAATCGGGGGAGGTTTGGAGTTGCGCCTACCCCTCCTTCCACTTGAACCATGCCTTCTAGGCATGATTAACAAACCAAGTGAAGTGTATCCTAGAGAGAAAGAGAGTACTTCCAATCCAATAAACTAGACTAATTCATAACAGGGGATATAGGAAGGGAATGACAAAAGACCAAATAAAAACACATAGATGAAGAGAGTTTACCTCTCATAACCCCTAGAATTTCTCTAAAATATAAAAAAATACAAGATTAAGACACAGGGAATGAGAGAACTGAGAAAGAAAACTCAAAATAACAATTAAAAAAAACTTTTAAAACAAATTAGGGGAAAATAAAAAAATAAACAAAATACACTAAAAGACTCTACAAAAACCAAAAATCAAGTGTAAGAGGAAATCTAAAATTTCTTTTGAAACAAAAGAAAAAAATCTCTGAACTCATGTGAACTTGAACTAGAAATACTATAACTTTAATAACATACTTCTTAAACTATAAACCAGCAATTAAAAAATTAAATCCACAAAAATAAAAAGTAAAATTTAATGAGCAAGTGACCTCAACCACAAGTCTAATCATTATCAAACAAGTTCGCGTTGCACACGGCATACCTGCCAAAAATATATGAGTGTTAGGTGTTAGATTTAGGGTGTTAGATATTGTTAAAACAAAGCAATGACATATGCATATCTCTAGATTTCGTCTCAGGTAGAAAAAATGAAAAAATGAGAAACATCAAGCAGGAGCCATAACGTTGCAGGCAGAATACAAAACAAAAAAACAAAACATTCTAACCTGGAAAAGTCTAGTTGACACATTTGTTAAGAATGTTGTAATTTAGAAGGTTGTTTGTCGTTTGTCTTCAAAAACCAATTAGTGTATCATTACGTTGAACCTTTTGCATGGCTTAGAAAATTCGTGTAGCATTTTAATATTTCTTATTTTTAATATATAAGAATTAATTTCTTTCTCTAGTAATATATGCATTATTTGGGAATAAAAAAGTCAATACTGGATAATAAAAGAGTTTAAATATATGCTTTCCAAACGGGGGTTATGTAAGTATATGGTCAATATTGCAAATATATATTATATTACTATTCTATTTCACTCTCCAACCATCTAAAATAATGCTAATTGACATAAATACAAATTCTCATAAAGATGATCCGGTGCAAATCGGTTACACATGTTGAAACAGTGCGGCCATTAAATGAGAAAATATAAAGAAGTCATATGCATTACAAATTAACACATCTAAGCATCAGCTAAGCATTCACCTTTATATTAGGATCGCGAAAATTTTATGATCCAAAAACACAAAATTTTGCAAAAACCGGAGGAATAGAAGATAAAAAGCTAGAGGCTGCGGATCTATAAAATACTGAAAATATATGGAGACCTTGAAGGTTTCTGGCGTAAGACATGTAATTAATTATATCCTCCTCTAGTGGCAGTGAATCCGTTGACGAGAGCGAGGGCATTACTGATCAATTTACAAACATATTGCACGTGGCCGGTGACCATGGCCGTAACTTTACTTGTGGCGTTGAGATCCTGAAAGCCATTGAGGCAGGAGTCATGGTCAGTCAGGGCAGCGCTCATCCACGTCTCCACGTTGCTCATCTTAAACTTGGGGGATATATCTCAAGAACCATTCACTGAGATAGTAAAGCTCTGTCTAAGATGCTCAAGAGGATCATCGAAGGGGAGAAGCACAATCCGAGATGCCTCTACCTGAATACAAAAAATTGCGAGTGGAGGAGTAACCAAAGCAGAGATTGGGAATTTATTTGAAAAATTCAAAACCAACATCATTAGTACTCTATTTGCTCAAACAAAAGTAATGGTAAAATATTTTCTTACACTTTCGCAGCCCTGGAATTCATAAAATGAGCTCATTTTACCAGATCCAAGCCGTAAAATGAAAAAGAAAACATCATATCCAGCATCGCTTTCAAACGACAGTGCCGACTGTAGAATTGAAGATAACCCTCCAGGTTTTCCTGGTCAAGTTCCAAGCCAAAAAATGGGAAAGCATAAGTAAATAAATGTGCACACAGGCGCTGAATGAATTCCAAGTCTGTTCTTTATGACATTCCGAGATGTAAAATGCAAAAGAAAACAACAAAATGAATATATCAACGCTCTGTTGACCAAAGCGCATAGCTGTTAAATACGAAATACATTCCAATTTCCGAGATCTTCATCATCAAGATACAAACCGTAAAATGGATAGATGATGCAGTAAATGTACAGTAACACAGTAACAGACGTGTGAAAAGAAATTCCGAGTGATTTCCTGTATCAAATCCTAAGTAACATATGCCAAAGAAAACAAAAAATCAAAGTCTGCATTGTTTTAGTGAAAGCGCGAAACCATAAAAACGTGAAACTCACTTCGAGCAGTACAGTATCAAGTTTAAGTATGGGGGATTACGCAGTGCATTATATTAGATATCATTTTGGGATTCAACTGCGTTAAGTAAGTCATTCAAACGTATGACCATTTCCATGAGAGGTAGTCGTAACTG
>APFE030179642.1:1067-13950 GCA_000404065.3 Pinus taeda
GTAAAATTGCCTTGTAAAAGTATAGTAATTCCTAGTCAATCTGGGTCGTTCATAGGCGAATGATATGACAATAGAACTTATGTTTAGTTTAGGGTTTTTTGCCCTAGAAGGCAAGCCCTCTCTTTGTATGAGGGCATTTTATTTGAGGCTGTGTAATATATGTGTATTCTCTGAGCGAGAAGCAGAGAGGTGAGACTGTGAGAGAAAACAGAGGATATTACAGCAGATCTGCTGTAGGTTGTGTCTCTTCATTTTGCTGGATAATAGAAAGGAAGGACTGGCTGTTCGAGGTGGACGTAGCCCAAAATGGATGAACCACATATATTTGTGTCTCTCTTGTTTTATGCGTTTTCTGTGTTTATATTTCTACAATATTTTATGTGTTCCATTGCTCCGTAATATATAATTTTCTAACAGATCAAACATATTTTCAACAACAAGCCTACATTTGAGAAATATACTGAAGTTGATGGAACATATAGAAAGCTAATAAAACTTTATGTCCCTAGTGAAGATTGATGGGATCACTTGTGTGAATTATTTGAGTGAAACATATTTCATCTCAGACAACAAGGAAACACCTTTTTGGGACCAGTCATCAACAACCATCCTCGACAATAGTGCCAGCAACTCCAACTGTTCCGAATTCCTAAATTTTTGTACTATTTATATAATCAATTTTAGATATTTTAGGATTTTGTCTTGATCTTTCGACATCAAGATATTTTGTAATTATTCTTATATAAGTACTTCATAATTCGAAGTAGTAGAGGTTGAGGTTTATGTATAAGAAAGGACCATTGATGTAAAGTTGTTCCACAAAGTTCCAGTGGACACATTTCAGTAATACAAAAGCTTTTTCAGGATTCTTGTGTCATATTTTTGGTGAAGTAATATTATCTTCTGTTAATGTGTTTTCCTTTCTTTGTAATTTCACATATGTTTTCTAATCTAATTTGTTCAAAGAAAATTATGAACCTGAATTTGTTTAAGTACACCCAGTTCTATCTTTTGAAAAATTTCAATGTTTTCTACTAAAGTTAAGAAATAGAATTCTTAATTGCTCTCTACTTAATGGACACTTAATCATTTCTCATTTTTCCATCTCATCAAACATATAAGATCCAATAAATCTGCCTACCTTGCCCTGTCAGATATGTCTGTAAATGTTGAAATAAATCCATTCGAAGTATATTGACTCCATTGCCGAGTGGTGAACTGTTACAGTATCAATCAAACAACCAAACCAAATTATTGAGCTTTCATAGCTAGCCTAATATCTCAATACAAACAAATATAATTCTAGAAGAGAGATCCCTCTCTGAAGCTGGAAAGGCTAGATCCGAGCTTCCAAAGTGGTTTTGTGGTTACCTTTGTATTTCTTTCACAGCCTCAGGAAATACAGAGTGCTAATGGAAGGTAGATATAAATATCCTACCCCGGTTCCAACAAATGAAGTAGGAAAGAAGCAGTATTAGAATAATTCAAAGGCAATAAAATGATATCTTGGGAGGACTAGTAGAATCTGAATTTGTGAAATTCACATAGCTAAACACCACAAAAGCAATATGGGATAATCTTGTCCAGAGCTATGAAGGTAATACTAAGGTAAAAAGTGTCAAACTTCAATCATATAGAATTCAATATGAGTCTCTTAGAATGTATGACGATGAAAGAATTGCAAACATCTTCCTTAGAGTAGAAGAAATTACTAACACTATGAAAGGGCTTGGGGACAAGATAGAGAATTCTACTATTATTGAAAATATTTTGAGATCACTAACCCCAAATTTCAATGCCAAAGTTTCCACCATTGAAGAAATGTAGAATTTGAATAGTATTTCTCTAGAACAATTTCATGGGAACTTGACAAATTACGAGATGAGAACAAAAGGGAACACGTCTAAGATTATAGAAGCTTCTTTCAAAGCTACGTGTAAAGAAAAATAAAGGATGAGCCTAAAGATGCCAATTACGTCTCATATGAAGAAGAGGCGAACTCTATGAGGAAGTTGCAAGTGGGAACTGGTAAACTTCCCCTTAAATGTTTTGCTTGTGCAATAGTAGGTCACTATGTAGCCAAATTCCCATATAAAGAAAATAATGGTAAGAAAGAAAAAGGAAATGATGTAAACCAAGAAAATGTCAAAAAGAAATTATCTACAAAGAAAAGCCTTTATTATAATGAAGATAGTGAAGACACATTTGGTGATCAGGTAAATTCAGACTCATATTCTAACACTAGCTACAAAATACTTATCGCTCTTGAAGATCAGTCGAATAGTGAATTAGATAGTTGTGAAATAGACGATTTAATGAAGGCATTAAGAGAAATTGATAGACTTAGGAATGCAAACCAAGAACTGGAAACTAAAGTAGGAAGTGTTGTCAAGGAAATAAACTTGTTAAATACACATTTAGAAGCAACCAATAAAAGAGAGGAAGTCTTAATGAAACAATGTGAAAAGTTAGAATCAAAATTTGTGACTCTAAAAGAAGATTATGAGAAAACAAAATCACAATCAGATTGGAATATCAAATGGGTAAAGTCATTTGAATCACTAGAGAAGATTATTAATGAAAATCATTATCCTCTAATTAAGATAGGAACTACATATAATCACAAGGGTTCATATCTACAAAAAGATGATGAGTATTTTAATAAAAATCAAATGAAAAATGAATCAAATCACCAATCAGGATCATAAGCAAGGTCAATGCTCAGGTATAAGAGATGGTTTAATGAATATTATTTTACTTGTAACTTGTTTGGTCGTAAGGCCACTTATTGCAGATCTAGCAAATGGAGCAAAGATAAACAAGCTTCTTGTTACAAGAAGTGTTATGAGTGTCATAATTTTGGACACATGGCTAAGGATTTTAGGAGGATCATACTTTGTAAGCCATCCAATCATGAAAAGCATATTTGGAGGAAAAAGGAGCAGCAGCTAGAAACGTAGAAAAGACATCCCCTGTTGCAGCTTGTTGTAATCAATGCTTATTTCTAACAAGGACTACAAAAGTAAATGTGAGGTACATGGCCTCATATAAAGCAAAGGA
Organism: Pinus taeda; assembly: GCA_000404065.3. Classification (NCBI taxonomy): domain Eukaryota; kingdom Viridiplantae; phylum Streptophyta; class Pinopsida; order Pinales; family Pinaceae; genus Pinus; species Pinus taeda. Next base: position 4,128 of record APFE030179642.1, read on the forward strand.
TGACAATCAAGTCAACGGGATCAATAGTGCATGATCTCAGGGGGAGCCTTGCATTGATGATGATTGCATATGTTTTTTTTATGATTTATGCTACTAATACTGCATCTGTGATGTGTAAGATAAGATATGACATGTTCATGAGGAGCTTCTCATTTGATACAACAACTTATTGTTGGCATCATGGTTCTGAAAATGGTTTTTAACATATTATTGATCTAATATTTGAGTGTGATGGGTTATGCATCATTTGTGATTGGTAATGAAAGGTCGGCACAGGTTCAGGGGGAGCATATCCTATGCTTCCATTACTTCATTATGGTTAGAATGAGCACAAATTATTTGATATGATCTATAGTTATTTATGAAATGATCAGAATTATTATATTGGTTCATTGATACATTGCCTATTGTTGGACGATAAATGTTGTTGTCACTATGGCATGGTTGATGTTGATCTATAATGAGTTCATTATTGTTGTTGATTAGTCTTCATGAATTTCTTACTAATGGTTCACATTTAGGATACTACTATCTCTCTTGTTATTAGTTGGCATATATTATTGCTATACTACATGGTAATGAAGATCTAAGATGAGGATTTGCACTATGTCATGTTATTGCCTGGTTTCTAATAATACTTCAAAGCCCCACTATGTTGATGTATTGAATGGTCATCATGTATTATATTGTTATGTGTTGATGGATGCCATCCTGTATATGTATCATCATTGTTCCATTATTATTCATGTATGAACAATACTTTTATTTCATATCACTAGAGTTACGGTATATGCTCATGTGGAGCATGGTCAATAAGAGTAGGTATGGTTATATATTACTATAAAAACATTAGACTTATTATGTTGAACATGTTAGGGGGAGTACTTCTCTCAACCTGGCTCTTCGCTTTCCCTTGATCTCAAAGGGGGAGATAGGACTTGGTGATTTGTAGGAGGTTGCCATCAAGTCCAAATGGGGTGATTGTTGGCATTATGGGAAATTTGTTGGCCTTAAAGTCAACCTAGATGTTGAATGTTAACTCGGTGGAAGATGTCATATCAGTATGTTTACATGGAGGATTTGTTTTCTTCATGTTTGTTTAATAGTCAACAATCACAACAGTGCAAGATTGATGTTTGAATGCAAGAAGTTGTAGAGGCTTGAATGAAAGGTGTTACAAAGACTCCAAGTGCATGTATAGGTGTTTCAAGTCATGAAGTAGAATGCTTCTAAGATTTAGACTGTGCAGGGAATGGTTTGGGCTACATTAAGCCTCAAGCACAGGCAAGCAGACTCATGAGTGCAGCTGGAAGGTTGTAGCGACTGGGAAGGCTTGTTAATGGGGTGGCTTGGAATATTTCAGCTGAAAATCCTCTTTATCTTCATTGACACCATGCCTACGGGTGGTAAAAATAAAAAACCAAGAGTGAAACCAAGGTTTTTCTCATGGAATCTGTGCATGCATATGGAATTGATCTATGTTAGAAATAATGGAAACAATGACACCACTTGTGGGGGGGGGGGGGGTTGGGGGGTGAATCAATAATGTGGAAAAATTATACAATTATTCACAAATTACACTTTTCAATCACTTTAACAATTATTCATAACATCATAAATATCAAGAACATGAGAAACATATACACAAGACGCCAATTGATTCGAATAAAAAATGGCATCAACCCATGGTATTCATCCACCCTTGTTATTCAACCACCCATTGAATTTACCCATGGTATTGTAAGTGACATCCACCCATGGTATTTTTCCATGGTATTGTGACATTCACCCATGGAATTGACCCGTGGTATTGTGATATCCAACCATCGTATTCATTCACCCATGGCATTATAAATAAAAAACACTATAAGTAACAAGTCACATGTTGTAAAAGGACAAATGGTCCGCCACAATGTATTTTTTACAAAATACCATGGGTGGATGTCACTTACAATACCATGGGTAAATTCAATGGGTGGTTGAATACCATGGTTGGATGAATACCATGGGTTGATGCTATTTTCTATTCGGATCACCAATATTCTTTTTATTACAATATTTAATTTGATTACATCATGGCACCACAATATACCACTTATAGGTTTATCATGTGCTACTGAAAGGAACTTCAATCCTTGCTCGTTTATCATCTACCACTAAAAGGGATTACTACCCCTGCTCGTTTACCAATGCTCACTGGAAGGGACTCTTGCTCCTGCTCGTTTATCAATCTTTGCTAAAATGGATTCTTACCCACAAAGGTTTAATAGTACCCACTAGAAGGAGCTCCACCCCTGAACTGCAAGCTACCACTTGTTGGTCTTGTTGATCCATCTTTCATCCATTTGCATACTAGAACCAAGAGACCACTTACCTCACAAACAAATAAATATGTTTACCACAAAATTATCACCAAAGTTACCTTAAATGCCTTCAACAATCTTTGGTTGTTAAACAAATCACCAATACATCAACAAGTTTTCATTACTAAACACACCTACTCCTACAAAATGTTTCTTCTCTCTCTCATGAAACCGCCAACAACCCTTTGCTGCTCTCGAATTCTGTTGCACATTAGACAATCTACTCTTTGAATTCTCATCCATACCCAAACCCTTACAACCACCTACTTCTTCTCACTACTGCAGAAAAAAACTTCACCATACCAACATCTCATTGCACCAAAGCCTTTGCCTAAAAAAAATTGTATCTATTTTGCTTTATCAAGCCTCCTTATAAAGAATTTGGCTTGATATTTTTGGCTTCTCTTTATTTTCTTTTATTTTTTCATGCTTCCTTATTTTTTCCTTTGTCCTATTCATCTTAGTCTTCTAGACATATTCACCAAGTTATCTAACCTAAACAACCACTCTCTGCAAGTTAAACTGAGTTTTTCTTCACATTTTAGCAATTCTTCCTTTTTAACAAGTTTTATCATTATTTTTATCTACAATCAGCCTTGGCTTAATCTTCCAAATCCGCTACCAAAATAATAGTTCCTCCTTTTTTCCTTTAAGCCCTTATTGTCTCAGCTCCTTTACCTATTTTTCCGCTATATAACTGATCTTTGAGACCGGTCCACCCATGCAGTGCCTCAAACAGACTCATCCTTAGTGAATCCTGATACCCATTGTTGTAAGAAAACTCAACCACTGGAAGATACTCCTCCCAATTCTATTGCTGATGCATAACATACATTCTCAAGGTGTCCTCTAGAATCTTGTTGACCCTCTATGTTTGTCTATCTTTATATGGATGATAAGATGTAATAAAGGCCAACTTTGTACCTAAACCTGCAAATAACTCTTTCCAAAACCTGGAAGTGATCTTGGCATCTCTATTTGACACAATCTTCTTAGGAATACCATGCAATCTCACTATCTCCCTGATGAAGACCTATGTTACCTCACTTGTTGAATAACTAGACCTAACCACTATGAAGTGAGCTACCTTTATCAACATGTCAACCACAACCATGATGGAATCCTGTTGCCTAGATGTTCTTGGAAAACCTATAATGAAATCCATGGAAATGACCTCCCATTTTCATTCTGGGATTGGAATTGGTTGTAATAACCCACCTGGATGCATACGCTCTACCTTTACCTATTGACAATCCAAACATATAGCCACAAACTCAACTACCTCATTCTTCAAATTTGGCCAATAGTAGAAATTCTTAACTCCTATCTTTTTTTATGATAGCCCGGGTGACTTGAATATGGTTTAACATGAAATTTCGTCAAACTAAGATTCTTGAGTTCACTTTTGTCCCACACATAGATCATGTCCCAAAATATTACCAAACCATCTTTCGTGAGATGATAGTCCACATCCTATGCACATGTACCTTACTGTTTTAACTTGTGCCTAAGCTCCATGTACCTGTCATCCTGTTGTCATGCCAGTAAGATTTGACCATGTAAATATATCCCATATGAACTCATAGATTCTATATTATTTACCTGTACTTTTTTGCTAAGAGCATCTGCAACCTTTCTCTCTTTACCCTTAATGTACCTGATCTCGAAGTCAAACTCACTAAGCGTGGCCAACCACCTAGCTTTCTTGGCATTCATATTAGGTTGGTGAAATAAGTATCTCAACCCACTGTGATCACTCATCAAGATGAACCACATGCCAACAAGATAGTGCCTTCACATCTTCAAAGCATGAATGATTGCTTCCAACTCATGATCATGCATCACATAGTTCTACTCGTGCTCATTCAGTTTCCTTGATTCATAGCATACCACCTAACCCTCCTACATCATGACTCCACTAGGTCCTATCTTGCAAGAATCTGTACACACCACAAAAATTTTATCTGGATCTGCAATCTTTAGAACTGGAGCATTTGTAAGCAACTACTTCAACTGCTCAAAACTAGTTGCACATTCCTCCATCCATTCAAATTTCTTTCATTTCCTCTGCAATGATGTATTGGGATATGCAATTCATGAGAAGTTCCTAATGAACCTCATGTGATAACCTGCTAACCCCATGAATGATCTGACCTCATCTACATTCCTAGGAGTTTCCCATTCCATGATAGCTTTGATCTTTTCTGGATCCACTACTATCCTTCCTTGGAAACAACATGCCCCAAGTAATTTACCTATGTCTGAATGAAGCTTCACTTACTAATATTAGCATACAGTTGATGCTCTCTTAGCAATCTCAATACTATTGCTAAGTGTTTGGCATGCTTTTCCTCAGCCTTAAAATATATCAATATATCATCAACGAATATAATCACAAACTTGTCCAGATAAGGACACAACAAACTATTCATCAAACACTTGAAAGTAGTTGGAGCATTAGTCAAACTAAAAGGAACCACAACAAACTCATAATGCCCATACCAACTCCGGAAAGTAGTTTTGCAAATGTCCTCTTATTTGATGCATACCTAATGATATCCTGATCTAAAATCAATCTTCGAGAACATTTTTTTTCCCTTCAACTTATCAAACAAGTCATCGATACTCGACAACGGATACCTATTCTTGATTGTCACCATGTTCAACTGCTTGTAATCACTACACAACCTAAGAGTACCATCCTTCTTCTTTATGAACAACATTGTTGCACCCTAAGATGACACACTTGGCCTAATGTATTCTTTATCAAGCATTTCATTCAAATGCAACTTCAATTCCACTAGCTCTAGAGTGCTCATCCTGTAAGGTGCTTTTGATGCTGGTGTTGCCCTTGGTATCAACTCAATAGAAAAGTCCACTTCCCTGTGAGGTAGAAACCCTGAAATTTTTGTTGGAAATACATCCTGAAACTATTATAAAAATGGATACTTCTTCAAGACTTCTACATCCTCAACATCCTTACCTTTATCACTAGAAATTTTCACTGCAAATAACACATGCCCTTTCCTACGACTACTCTTTGCCTGCATAGTCGTATCCATTCTACAAATGTTTCCTTCTTCTTAGCCGGTAAGATTGTTTTTTCTCCATTGTCATCCAAGAACTCAATATCCTTCTCATAACAATCCACCTTATTCCTGTGAAGATACAATCAATCCATACCTAGAAGCATATTGTATGAACCCAATGGAAGTACATTTAGATGCATTGATGTAGGCATACCATTCAACTCAAATTCACAAGCTCTTACCCAATGATGAAATCTTTTCTTAGTACCTATATCCAACTACACTAACTTGTAACCTATAACCTGTAGTTGCACCTGTATCACTTTTTCAAGTGATCGAGGCTCATCATACTCAATCTGATCCTTGAATGCTAATGGTAATCCACTGACAAATCTCTGAACTTTGGCCTTCTTATCCTTAATATACGATACATACCTCAATAACTCCAGTAACTTAGTCATGTACTCTTCATCTGTCATTGATCCCATCTTCAACTCATACAACTCCTTGGATTTACTGTGATAGTATCTCTCTAACAAATACTTATTCCTGAAAACTCCCTTGAATTCATGCCAACTCAACTCCTTTGCCCTGATGTCTCTAACACACTTCACATATTCCTACTAGATGTATGCTTTCCCTTCGAGACTAAAAATAGATATCCTGGCCCTCATGTTCTTTACATAATCATGCAGCTCAAAGAACTTTCTCATACAAAGCAATCATGCATCTGCATCTTCTAGTCTCTGCAACTCTCCATCAAATATAGGTGGCTTTTCTTTCTTGAACTCATTTGTAAAATATCCCCTATCCTCCTATAAGGATGACAATGATGGTAACTAAGATACCTGTCTAAACCAGAACTAGAGTAGAACCATGTCCATTGCCTCTCCTATCAGGTGTATCCAATAACCTACCATCTTTAACCATGGCATCTCCATCTAACCTGTGCCCACCATGAGACCTAATTCCATATGCCCTATCCGTAATTGATCCATGGTTGTCCATGTCTCTGTAAGTCTGACAAACTCTAAAGCATAATGGCATTGACCTCTGCTTGTTTCTCCCGTGCCTTGGAAAACCTTTCCTAAGACTGCATAATTTTTTCATTGTCCTCCTTGCAACTTCTAATATCTGCCTTTAAACTCCTCAAAGTGTTTGCTATGTGAGGGGAGTACTCAGATCTTAGTTTCTCATCTTATCTATAAGGGGAGTCTCATGAACTATAATCCACCATTTTTCTAGTCAACTATGATCTTCTTCCTACAAGTATTCCATGTCTACTAAACCAAAATATAAACATAATAAACATACCTCAATAAAGTTCAAGGGGGGCTATCTTGCTTGCAAAATTAGTCTAGATTAGCACAATACATGTATAATCATAATCATACCAATGTATTGACATCATGCATGACAATGCCAACTGCATACCATGACATCATGAACGACAACCATAACCATGACAATTCATGCATACCAACCACATAAACAATTGGCATGCATGCATGACAAACACATTCTGCCCATTCAGTCCAAGTATTGAATCATGCTCTGATACCAATCTGTAACACCCTCCTCCCACACTTACCCAGGTTCACCGGTCCACTAGGGTAAATATGTGATGAAGAGTTACTATGACATGACTCAACCTCCTAAGTACAGTTAAGGAATTGGAATCAATCAAATAAAACTTTACTGACCTTACACGGGAGCTATAGGACCCCCAAGAGCTAAACCACCCCTCCAGTACCCAAACCCTAAGCCAAATTGATTTTTTAGCGATCTGGACTCCCAGATGCTTTCATAATAAGGAAAGCTAGTGAATGAAACCCTCTAGTCACATGGATAACCCTGCCTCCCAATGACTACAAACTAAATTACCCAGTTATGTGCTAGCAACTCCAAGATCTGAGCCACTTTTTTAGGGCTAGGATCTAAACCTCTGCCCAGAACTTGACAGAACTTTCCAAAATGATGAATAACATAAGGAAAAATACATTAACACAAAACTTGATCAAGGACTTGACCTAACCAAGTTTGACCATGACTGACATTTCATCAAACACATTGTGAACACGTAGTCTACAAATCATACACCCAAGCCCAAACAACAAACATACACTACCAGGATTTCCCACAAACCCACCAAAACCGGTCAAGGGATCACTAGGCCCTAAACAAGCTTGGATGCCTCCGGATTTCTTCACCAATACCTTAAGGAATTTTCTCGTCTCCACCTTCAATCTTTACCGCAATCCCTCCATCACTGGTTAAGGGATTGCTAGGCCCTTGGGAATTTTCTTGAGACCACCTCACCCAGTTCCAAAACCATCCAACAATCCAAAGTTCAACCAAGTAAAAGAACCCCATCACACCATGGTTATCTGGAAATGGCAAGGAAAATTTGAAAGTGTTGTCACACCTGACAAAGCCCATGCCAATGACAACAAGAGAACCAAATTTACACATGCATGTGCCATGCATGACAAAACTAGAAAGGAAATCCTACATGAAACTTGATCCATGCAAGGAATCTCAAAGTAGTTAATTGATCCAACTCTTCCTTTCTTAATCTTTGTTTTCCTTTCCTTTCTTGTCATTCCTTTGCCTTCCTTCCTCCAATGCTAGAGTGCTCCAGGAATTCTCTAAGTGTGCAAGAGTATGAGAAAGAGAATATAGAGAGAGCTCCAAGCTAAAACTAAAAAAGCTTGTGACTGGTCCTCATAAGCATTTTTATCATTGAGGCCTCTATTTGCTTCAATTTCCTCCTCATGTACAAGCTATGACCTTTCACCTTCATTTTCTCCTATTTCCATTATTTTCATAAACAAAAATACCAATTAATGCCTCTTTTCCTTTTCAAAGCCTTTGCCAATTTCCTAAGCCATAATAGACCAAATGTACGCCCAGTAGGATGTTTTGCCCAGCATTTGGAATACGTGTCCTGTGACCTTGGTCTTATTTTTCCATTATTAACTTTATGGCATGAGCTTTTAACCTGGGGTTGTTACATTCACCACGCTAAGCAGATCGATTTTTCTAAGTTGAAAATATTGAGGGATTCCAAAGTTTTCATAAATTGGCCCCAAAATAGTTTTAAGATACAAAATGTTAGCCTTCAATTCTCATTGTTCCAAATTCAAGATTACATACCATCATTTGAGTGGACATCATTTTCTAATATATATAGGTAACTTAACACTAAAGGTAGATGAGCTTACCAAAGAAGCTTTATCTCTCTATCAAGGATCTTTCTATGACCTTGAATTCTTCAAAGGTCAATGTTTATCTTGTTATAGCTCTTTGGCATTTATGGGATTTTACTATGCTTGAAAGCCACTTTATCACTTCACTGGATATAATCTAGACTATAAGATAACTTTTTTTTTGTTATTTGAAAAACTTTTTCATTGTTGTATGTGTTAATGCAAATCAAGGATCAAATCCAAATAGTTGTATTCTTCTATTTTTTTGTGACAGCCTTGGTTGTGTAAGAGTTTTTTGGTCAAGCTTCAATTGAAAAGTACCAAAGGGCCTAGAATAGAAGAATTTTTTCTCTTAGGAATATGTGTGTGTGTGTCAGGGTACAAATCCACATAGTTGTATTCTCTATTTTTTATGGCAACCCTAATTGAGTAAGAGTTTTTTGGTCAAGCTTTAGCAGAAAAGTAACCAACAACCTAGAATAGAAATTTTTTTCTTAGAAATATATATGTGTGTGTGTGTGTGTGTGTGTGTGTGTGTGCGCGCGCGAGAGAGAGAGAGAGAGAGAGAGAGAGAGCATATATGCATACTGAACAATTATGAGTGAATAAGGATATGCTCTTTGGTGATTTGATTATTATTAGCAAATGTTATAATGGTTAGAATGGATGGTTTGTTTGAATCATTAAACTAATAACCAATGGCGTAGAATGGAAAAAAAATTCTTAGGAATGTGTGTGTGTGTGTTAACAAACGTTATGATGGTTAGAATGGATGCTTGTTTGAAGTCTTTAGCTAACCAATGACATAAAATATTTTTTTTTCTTAGGAATATATATATATATATATATATAGAGAGAGAGAGAGAGAGAGAGAGAGAGAGAGACAGAGCATATATGCATATTGAACAATTATGAGTGAATAAGGATATGCTCTTTGGTGATTTAATTATTATTAACAAATGTTATAATGGTTATAATGGATGGTTGTTTGAATCCTTAAGCTAGTGTGTAATCGAGACAACCTTCTTACCTTTCCATTTCCACTTTTTTTTTCTATCTTTGAGAACATTTTAATAATATATCTTATACACATACTTAATAAATAATCTTAAATTTTAAAAACATCACTTACCTTTTTAAATTATTAAAGCAATCACCTAAATATTTAAAATCTATATTCTCAACATCATAATTTGTTTTTTTAATTTAACATATCATTTTA
>APFE030179642.1:14018-26159 GCA_000404065.3 Pinus taeda
TTTTAATTTATAAATTAATTAAAAAGTATAGTTATTCTTTATCTACATCTATAGAATATAAAAACTTTTAAAATCCATAGAATATATAAACTTTTAAGAGTGTAAGAGCATCATAATGAGAAAGCTACATCCATAAAATTAGTAAATCCCAAGAAAAATTAATGAAAAATAACAAGCCATTAAAAGGAAAACCAATACACTACCCCCACCACCAAAAAATATTCCGATGAAACATGAGAATGATACCCCTGCTGTGTGAACTCTGAGTTAGGGTTTGGTCCACAATCATAATTACTTTACTGTTTACAAGAATCAAATATTGACAGACAGGGCACTAGATTTATTATACCTACCCATTACCTACCCTGCTACAAAGTCAAAGGAGGCGTATATCTTAAGCTCTTGCAATATATTCCCTCCCCCATTCAAACGTTTGTCACGAAGTTAGAAGTTACACATCATTGTCAACAGCCATGACTATCATTGATTCAGTAAGTCCTTCCTTTCCAACAAAAATAAGCATCCCATCCTCTCCAAAATTGTCAACACACGAGCAGATTGGCATTGAAGCATCATATGGACTAGCAGGTCCAATTCATCTAGAAATTTGTACACATCTGCGAAACAAAAACTGTACATTGTACAATGAACTCAACAATGTCGAATAAGAATCATTCAAATGGAGAATGACAGTTGTATGGATTAATATTTAAAATAATGAACTAGAGATCAATCTCTGGACAGATTAGGGAACGCATGAATACGAAAAAAACACAGGCATTTTCATTATCTGAATCCCTCCCTGTCACGCTTTCTCCTTATCAATCTATAATATAAATATCAATATAAACTTTTGATTGTGGCCTCACACTCAGGTTGCAGGTATTTGAATTCAAAGATCTACCATAAACATTAATCTACAATTTTGAACTTTGAATTCAAAAACTTTTGAACTTTGAACTCAAAGACTTTTCAGTGCCTGAGTGCAGAAATAATAACAACACCACACTGCATAATGTAATAATAAAAGTTTCTACACATAACCAACAGGAAAACTGATTGCCACCTAAAACAAAATCACCTTCAAGCAGCTTGCCTGCCTTCATCAGTAATATGAAGAAACATACTGATGTGTGGATAAATCCTTAGAACATATGTATATATGTAATTTGTTTTCTTTTATTTTCCATGCGTTAGCTATGTTGTGTTGTGAGCTGGATTTGTGTGTTGTGAGTTCAAATAGGGATTTGTATTTGTCAGTTGTCATAGTTATTTTTACATGACACGAGGCCTCTTCTTCCATTGTTATATAAAATAAAGGTTTTCTGTGTACTTCTACAGTTTACCAGAAATAGCAATCAATCACTGTAACAAATTAAGGAAGGCATGAATACTAAAAAAAACTCAAACATTTTCATTATCTGAATCCCTACCTTTCACGCTTTCTCCTTATCAATCTCATTATCTATCTCAGACATAAGCATTAGGCCATGTCAAATTGAATGACAGCAGACTTAGATTACAGGTCTTTGAATTCAAAGATTTTTCTGTCTGGGTGCACAAACAATAACAACAACAGACTGCATAATGCAATAGTAGAACTTTCCTCACATACCCAGCAAAAAAACTGATTGCCACCCTAAAACAAAATTACTTTCAATCAGCTTGCCTTCCCTCATCAGTACTGTGAAGAAAAATACTGATGTATGGATAAATGCTTAAAATATATGTATATAAAGTTGCAACCTACCAATCTCTGGAACACATGAACAGGAAAAAAAACACAAGCATTTTCATCATATGAATCCCTCCCTTTCATGCTTCCTCCTTATCAATCTCAGCATATAAACATCAATATACAATTTTGGATTGGCCACAAATTGAATAACCGCAGACTCAAATTACAGGTCTTTGAATTCAAAGATTTTTCAGAGTCTGGGTGCAGAAACAATAACAAACACAGACTGCATAACGCAATAGTAGAAGTTTCCTCACATATCCAGCATCAAAATCGATTGCCACCCTAAAACAAGAATCACCTTCAAGGCTTCAAGCAACTTGCCAAGCAGCTTTCCTTCCCTCATCAGTATTTTGAAGAAAAATATTTATCAATACATATAATTGGTCCAGTATTCGATATTTTGTAAACTCAATGCCCACAGAATTCACCATGGAGGCCTCATAATCTGCAATTACAAAAATCCTTTAGCGATCCCCATTGATAGATGAGATCATTGGAAGCTTCCTGTTCTTGAAGATGAGGAAGTGTTCATTAGCAAAGTTGGATAGCTCGATAATCTAGCCCAGTATTTCAGAATCTCTCATCACTATATTACTAACTGTGAAAATCTACCTGCTAAAAATTCAATGGCCCTCCAGATTTTTTCCTCTTGCAATCAATACATAGCTTCCTGCGATGCTACAAGTCTATCTACCATTTGGAGCCGCGTTGCCCCTGTGACTAGGGCCCGAGGGAGGCACGGGCCCCTTTACCAACATCGCGGTCAGAGTGCCATTGCTGCAGAGCTCCCCACAGTTGCTGATGGTATGGTTTACAGTCTCAGAAGCCAACGCCTGATCGGAATCCATGGGTGGCTGGGTCTCGCTTTCATTTGCCTGCAATTTTCTGCTTTTGTCGAGCATAACGCGGGAGGGTCTAGAGCATGACATCCCGAGCTCTGAAATGTGTGAGAATACTACCAGCACCGCCATTATCACCACCACGAGTATCCTCATTCCTCAATCTTACTGAAGAAACAATACATATGATGATTCTGATGATTTCTGAGACCTGGAAGGAATATGGTCTCTGAAATCTGATCTGAGAATGATGGTGGCTACTGGGGATATGAGGGGACAATAGATGGGGAGGAGATTCAAGCTCTGTAAATAGGGCGAGCGTGCAGGATCAAATCTGCGTAAAACGAGAGAGGAGGAAACTGCAATTTGCCTTGGGGAGCAAGTTATACGCAAAGGCAATGGAATGGGCTTCAATTCATGAGAGGCCAAGGAAGTAAGGTGGTTCATGGGTACAGTTATCTGTCAAAGTGGTTGTCAAAGTTGTTATTTAAATGGAGTAATTTTCTCTTTAAATGTTTCCTTTGAAAAATGGGTGGTAAAGAAAGTGGGAGCTTTTAGAACTTTGATCGGTGGTAAGGAAAGATAAAGATTTTCAGAAGTTTGATAGAATTTGAGTACGTAATTTAATGGTTTGTTTTGAGTTTTATAGATTTTTTGGACTTGTCAAATTTGGTAGGAATTTGTAAGAATTATTGGTTTTATGTATGAACTCTATACAATTTAAGTGTTTAAGAGGTTTTTCAAGACACTCAATCTATTTATGCATTCACAAAATAGTTGGACAATGCCAAATTTTAGAAGCAAACTTGATTGAAGATTGGTAACTTCAAAATTTCTAAGCCAGGGAAATGAATTGTTCACCAAACCACTCAAACTAAAATCCTTTACTCAAATTAAAGTCCTCTATGTAAATTAATAATGAGATAAATTAAATTATGTTTTAGTGGAAATTATTTTTTTAATTTAATGGGGAAGTTGTAAATTTGATAACCCTATTTCACTTATTACTAAAAAAAGTCCCAGGGAAGGCAACTCAGTGGGGGATTGAAGTAATGTGAGTCTTATGAAAACTAAGAGATCTAGGGTTCAAATCCCCCCATTATGAGTTCAAATCCCCCATTATGACTGGACTAGTTTATGGAGAAGATGACAGGTCTACATGTCCTAAATGAATTCAACAATATTATTTCTCTTTATAATATCAATTATTTAATATTTTACAATTCTTTGGAGTCAAAAATAAATTATCATTAAATTATAAATAAAATTTATAGAATTATTTCTTTTTTATATTTTTTTTGGTGAATAAAAACATTATATTGCATTACATGATTGCATAAGGAACATCATCATAAGGTAACAAATGTAACAACAACAATAACCATTACAAAGAACAACAACATTAGCCACTACAAACAATGAACACGGAACATTATAGCCATCACCATTGCCAACACAAAGGGAAATAGTCCAAGAGTCACAAAGTTGTCGAGGTCAAACTTCTCATAACCTTGCCAAAACCATTCTTCAAAACAAGCATTTAACAAACTATTGCCAACACAAAGGGAAATAATCCAAGAGTCACAAAGTTGTCGATGTCAAACTTCTTATAACCTTGCCAATACCATTCTTCAAAACAAGCATTTAACAAACAAAGAAAACTATGGAACCTCTTGAGCTTCAGTCTAGATAGTCGTAGAGCAGATAAAGAGTTCCATCGAACACCAATCATAGTTAATTCAAGAACCATTCCATAGATCCAAAGAGCGAGTACCAAAAATCGTAGAAACCAACCAAAGGGAGTAAAGGTCGACCTCCTATCATCATAAAGAGAGCATACTACGAGTGTCAAACACACTTGTCCAATACTCCAGATACTGATCTATCCGAAAATGCACCTAGAAAAAATCACAACCAACACCTTACCCATCCATCTCAAAATGAGGTAAGACCAAAAAAATAGAAAAGCCTCCTCTTAGTCTAACATAAGAATCAAATGGTTTGGAGAACTTGCAAATGAGGTTCCAGTTGGGTCTCCAGGAGGGTCTATGAGATCCCCAAACGCTAAATTAGACACCAAAATTTTCTCCACCCTACACATGCATGCATCAATGTTGTTAACCTTCAATCGACCATTCTTGGGAATTTGCTTTATGTCCTCTGAACCAGAAAAGGTGTTGTAGTTATAAATTTGTTTGCCTTTAAAAACTAGTCGAAGCAGAGGACCCAATTACAACCACATGGATAAGGAATTCAAGAAAAACAATTTTTTTTTTTGAATTTTGCGAGGGTCAGGAATCCTTAGCAACCTATCATGGTTGATCTCTGAGTCTGAGAAATATGAGTGTTCCCTAGATTCCTTGGATTCAAGGAACATGATCTCCTTGCGCACCTTCAAAGGTACAACATCAAAGAAAGATGCAATTGAATTACTTTCAAACCTTCAACTCAGTCTGGCACCAACATGACTAAAACCACCCCTATGAATTACCATGTGTTAATGGGGAAACATAACATCCAACACTAAAGAAAAAACTAGACAACCAATAGGAGGTTCACGACTAATAATAAAGTTAAAGGGTGAATCACTGACCTGTTAAGACCCAACCAAAAGACTATAATATCATCCCCCAAAGACCAGGATAGAAAGCACAATTCTTAGCAAACCACTAACGGACACGCCCAGGACTAAAAGACCAACCTTGAGAAATTCACTGCAAAGAGAGTAATCACAATGGAACCCAATGTCCCCTGACTCAACCCCATGCCTCTAAGCCTTTGAGACAAAACAGTGAAAAACGGAGATGGCCCAAATAAAACCACTAGCCACTCACAACCGACACCATAATGGAAAATACAAGAAACAATTAATGGAAGCCCAGCCTGTGAAGCAAACTTACACCCATTGAAGAAATAAAGAACAAGACTTATAACCAAATTGAAAAGTTACCAAAATACTAGTAGTCGTAAACCAACATCGGACAAGGGTACAAGATACCTAAGAATTTTGACTCCAAAAGATGTGAATTTGACATAAATACCACCAATTCAAAAATCGAACCTTGCACTGTAGAGTGCAAGAACATAACGAAATACATGGGCTCATTGCACGAACCAACATAAATAAAACTAGCGACGAAAAAGATATATACCACACCTCCTAGAATATCACCACAGCCAACACCTCGAGGGGAGGATAACATAGTCCCAAACCTATGCCATTAAAACCTCGCAATGGACCTTCATAAAACCATAAGTGTGGGGGTGAGTGGTGTACCTCACCTCCACTGTAACATATATTTTAAATATTAATTCATATTAAAATCAGTTGAATTGTTAGATCTAATGGTTAAGAGTATGTGTCTCTTTCTAAAAAATTGTAGGTTCAAAACCTAAAAAGTAAAATAACGATTCATTGATACTTGAATATTTAACTTAAAATTTATTTTTTATTATTAATTTAGAGAAAAAACAATATACAGTTAATGAATTCATAAAAAAGGAACTTTTACTACAAAATTGGCATCTCCCTACCTGCCAAACCGACGATTGAGGAGCGTTGAAAGCAAGACAGCACCACCGCATCGCCGCTGGTTTCCCACCGTCAGACTCCCCCACCGGCGGAACTGTTATTCTGTCTCCACGTACGTCTTCCATTGAAATTCAATGCTGGCCCCCAACTTCCACTATAACTTCCCCTCCGCATTCACACCCAACCACTCTGCTCAGATTTCCCCCCGCCCTTGAAAGCTTTTTCATACGTCTTATTTGTGATTAAAATATTTCAGAATCCACGGCGAGGCTGCTGTGTAAATAAAAAAGTCTAAAGATCTTAAAAATTAAGAGTCTGTGATCAACATCACTTGGAATCTAATTAATTAGATATTAGCTTTTATTAATTTAATTAAATAATTTTTATATATTATATTATATAATATTTTTGGCAGCATCAGAAGATTTAAAGTTTTAATAAAAAATTTTAAGATTTTAAAAATTAAGATTTGGGATCAACATCACATGGAATCTAATTAATTAATATTAGTTTTATTATTTAATTAAATATTTTAATATATATTATAATTATTTTGTAGCAATTATAGAATTAGAAGTTTATTTATTTATTTATTAGCAAAATCATTTTGTGAAAGAATTTATATAAGGTATAAGTGTAACATAAATCTATCACATGTCAAGTTAATAAAATAACCAAACCAAATAATCACCGATGATCTGGAGATAATTAAAAAAAAAAAAAAAATTAAGTTTATGCTAAAGAAAGTAAGAATTTAGCTTCTTCTTTTTTACAAGTGTTCCTATGTTATTTGCTAATCAAAGTCATGTTTTCTGAAAGGTAGATGTTACTTGTTAATTAGAGATATAACTTGTATATATATTGTTTATATAAAAAAGAAGAGGAAAGAATTTGTAGTCATCAAAAACTTGTAAAAAACCGGACTTTAGAGATTTTATAGTCATAGAAGCTATTTCAAAATACTACAAGATAGTTGTATCCCATTGTTATTTCACATGTACTCACTCATAAACATATTTTATCTTAAAGTTTAAAAATAGTTAAACTTGATTGGGAAGTAATATCAAGTTCAAAGATAATTTCCACATAGATACTTTATGAATCTTTATTCATTATGTAGTGGCAATATGGGCATTTTATAGAAGTGATTGTGGTGCCCTTTCCATTGAAAATGATTGGAATGCCTCTTCTCTTCAATATGCAACATGCTCAATGCGACTTGTATTTGACACCAACCAGAGAACAAAAGAAATAAGGAAGTTTGTTACTAAGTAAAATGTTGAATGTAAACTAAAACCATGAGCTAACATTTTCAACTCCTCCATACTCTAAAAGAGACATATAACTACCAAAAAAAAATAAGAATCATATATGGTGTTTAGGTTTGACACATACAATGGCCCCAAGGAAGTAAGAGAAGATATTGAATATTAAACTGGAGTCTAACATTAGTATTTTTCACCTACTCCACCTTTTGAAACAAAAGAAACAACTGCTATGAAAGAAATATGTTACATCTAGATGCCACTTTGATTTGACACATATAACCAAATAGAAGAAGTAAGGGAACTTTATTGCTTAAATAGATACTCAATGTTAAAACTAAAGATATAAGCTCATGTTTTCAACTCCACCACACTTTGAAAGAAAAGAAACTTATTGTTGCAAAATAATTGGGTTACCTGCTTAATGTCACTTACTTTTGAAATAAACAATGGAACTAGGGATTAAAGAGAAGCATTTGTAATTAGAAAACATTTAACTAACCCCTGTGGCTGAGGATCTAGAAATTCTAGAAATACTTGAGTTGTTGTACTTGCCCTAGGGGAAGATGGAGATTTGTCTGTGGTCCACTCATCCCTAGCAGCTGCTTGTGACCCATTCAATCCAATTGAGTATACACTACCAATTAAGATGGATTCCCCTCCCCCTCACCAAAAAAGTAACCCAAAAATATCTCTTTCTTAAAAAGTCGAGCCATTTCTTCCATTAAGCCTCTATATATGTCATTATAGATGTTTTCAACTCTTCTGACACTTTGAAAGAAAATAAATTTATTGTTACAAAATAATTTAAGGGTTACATGCTTAATATCACTTACTTTTTGAAACAACAATAGAACCAAATATTTAAGAAATACACATGTTGAAAAATATATTGACCACATGTTAAAATATATTAAATGCTAGAACTAAAGGTATAGAAAGATGGGGAGAATATTATGGTGAACAATGTGTTGTTCTTTCAAAGAAGGTCGTCCATCCAATTCCAAGTTTCTATTCAATGGAGAATATTGTTGGCGTATTTGAAAAATGAAGACTCCAGATTTGGGTGATAAGTGAGATAACAACGGTTTTAAAATGTACATTATTAAAGTTTATTTATATTGTTAAATACATAAAAAGACAAGCTAATTTGCATTAATTCTAGTGCTTGATGATATATCAAAACAATGGCCCATAGTATTGGAATTCATGGGTAAAAGGATTAGTATTTGTTTGAAGAATAATAATATAGTTTTTCTTAAAAAAAAAAATTGAACGATGGACAAAAAAAAATTGGGTAATATTAAAACTATCTATAAAACCAATATTTATGAAATTATCTAATTAGTGATTATTTATTTAAAAGAAAAACTATCAAATTCAAATAAAAATAATATATTATTTAACATAATAATAAAATATAAAGAAGAAACATATATACGAATAAAAAATTTCTCTCATTATTAGAGTAAATATTTTTTATGAGTTAAAGTCGTGTTAAAATAATCTTGTTGAATTGAGATGTTTATCTTAAACCAATTTGAAGGGTATGTAAGTTTGTCCATGTATTTATAGCCCAGATTGAAGAGTGATATTAAGTTTGTCCATCCGCATACCTCTCTTAATTAAATTTAAAAAATAATAATATTTTTACTTCTATAACTTTACAACATATCATCCTCTTTTAATTATAACAAACATATTTTTTATTTAAAACATAATTTTTTTTTTTTTTTTTTTAAACATTAACTAATAGATAAATTTACGCAGTTGTCTATAATGCGATTTTTTGGAAGCTTTTCAGGTGGGTTTTTCGGTCAAAATCCGGTAGCAATTTATTGGATTTGCAAGTTTGATAGCTAGTTTCTACACAATCAAAGTGTCCTAGGGGTTTTTCAGGGTGTTAAATCCAAATATGCAGTCAAAAAACCATTTTAATTGCAACAAATCAAGATTTAACCTCAATTTCTTCCGCCCTCACCAAAATCTCCAAAAAATCGCATTATAGAAAACTCCTAAATTTACACATCTCCTTATAATAATTATTAACTTAACAAAAACAATAAATACAAAATATCTACTAAAACATATATTCCACTCATTATGAGAAACACAATGACACATACATTCCAGCAATGATAAATTAACCCTCACAAATTCAACCTTCTAAACCACCTAACCCAATGAGCTAGCAAAATTGATGAAAGTAAAAAAGCAACTAACAAAATGAAAATGGAAAATGGGACATGAACATCAATGAATGACCTACTAACCATACACTTAATAAATCTCTTACCAATTATACACTTGTCACACAAGGATTGGAGAAGGAGTAGCATTAGTATAAAGCATCACGTGTAAATCTGTTACACTCACATTATTTTCTTGGCCATATTTTGAATATGTTAAAGTAATAAATCAAATATTTGTACTTCCAATACATCAATCGCTTTCAAGAATACTCGTTCTTATAGGACCGCAATATAAAGTTGAAAATAGTAATTTTTAAAGCAATTATAAAATGGTATTCAAAAATATAAGTGAATTGCCGGGCAACGCGGTTATTATATAGATTAAGTGAATTGCCGGGCAACGTGATTATTATATAGATTAAATTAACCACGTCATAATACAATTATTTAAAAATTAGGGTGTATAAATGATATACTATTTACATGGCTATAAATTTAAAATATATTTATAAAATAAAGCATGATAGATTCATTTAACTTTTTTTTTTTTAATTTCAAAATCTTGTACCTCACATTCTACTTAATCTCAACGCAAAGTTATAATAATAATTAATATATAATATATGATTTAATTATTTATTTAATAAATTATAGACTATATTTTTACATTAATTTATTGCATTTAAGTGCAATAAATATAAATATTTATTTATAGTTCATAAGCAAGGTTTTGGTTTGCATTCATTTTAATATTATTTCGAAAAATGAGTATCAATTTATATTTATTAAAAAAATTAATAATATTAAATTTATCATTTTTCTAGTTGTCGTAGTTTCTTTTGACTTACAGCCTTTGTGAGAGACTTGTTGAGGAATAGTTGTTGTACTCTATCAAACTCCTCTTGTGGTAGAGAGTCAATTCCTTTGTGGCTTCCCTGCTTTAGAAACTTTTCTAGTTCAAGGTTCTCCCTCTCAAGGATCTCCTATAGGTCTTGGCCCTCCGTACCACCTTCGCTTGGGGTCATCTCATGGTCCCTTCCAAGTTCCATAGTGTTCTGTGGGTCCACCTTTTGTTCATTGTGTTCTTGTATGGTTTCCATGTTGTCCTCTTTTTCCTTCTCTTTTTGATAATCCTCTGGTTTCTTGTGCATTACATTTTCTTCTCCTTCTTCTTCTAAAATTTCAAAGCTGTTGTGACTCGATAACTTGCTTTCACTAGGTTTCTTTTGGGACTTTTTCCCCGTCCTTTCCCTTTGCCTCCCACTTTGGTGAAACCTTCAGGGTCTTTTCCTTTGTTGGTTTTTGGGTAGTCCTCCCTTTTGTTAAGTGGGCAGTCTCTGAAGAGGTGCCCATGTTCATGACATTTACAGCATCTGAATGGGATCTGTTCATAGTCAACTGCTTGTACCCATTCCTCGTCATAAACTTCTAGGATGACTTCATCTGGAAGTGCTCCTGATAAGTCCATCTCTACATATATGCGAGCAAAGGAGGTGTATTTCCCTCGCAGAGTCACCTCTGATATCTTTATAAAATGCCTTAGTTTGTTACCTATAGCTTTTAAAGATTTCAACATCCAATAATCTAAAGGTAAGGAGTATAATCTAATCCATACTGGGACCGATGTGAACGTTTCTCGCTCCGGAACAAAGTTCGTCATCCAAGGTCGCATGTAAAGGTCTGTAGCAGCATAGAAGTAGGGTCCTCCTTCGAAAACTCTATCTTTGTCCTCCAGGTTAGTGAAAACCACTGTGAAGAAACCCTGAGAGCTAAGATGTAGATTTATTGTTCCCTTCGGTTTCCAATTGTTTCTTATCCATGTGTTCAGCACTTTCTCCGTGGGCCATATGCCCATGAACTTACAGATGATCGCATAAGTCGTCATGTGGTCTTTATGCACCTGTAGTGCAGGATCATTTAAGACCACCCGGGGTCTAATGTTAGCCTTGGTCTTGCAAGGTCCTGTCATAGACCTTTTCTTAGTTCTCTGACTGATGTCGCTACGATTCGTTTCCTTCCTAGCTTCCTTGTGGGTCCCTTCCATTTCATGGAAATTGCTGCTACCCGGCTTGTGAGTGCCCGTTGTCTTTGTCTCTGTTTCCGATGGTTTCTGGGAATTGTTCAGACTCGCCTCTTTGCTTCTGTTTGAAACCACGTTACTGTAGGAGGGAGTCCTCCAAGCCCCTCCATTGTTACCAGCTCGTTCCTGTCGCCCCCTGTTCAAAACGCTAGTGCTTCAGAGCTCTTTTCCACCCTTAGTGATACTTGTATTCTCATAATGATTCATATTAAATTTATCATTTTAATATAATGTATTATTTTTAAAATTAATTGTTGATATTTATTAAAAAATAAATTTGGTTTATTTAAGAGATACCTTGATGTAGTGGTAAGTCTATCTATGTTTTTATTTTAAAAAAATAAATCTTACTAGCATGATTGTATTGGGAAAGTTTATTTTGAAAGGTAACTAATGTTTAAAATTTGTATTAATTAACATTAAAAAAAACTAATGATTAAGTGTGATTAGAATAACGATTTTTATACTATAACTTAATCACAAAAATCAAAA
>APFE030179642.1:26850-39681 GCA_000404065.3 Pinus taeda
ATTTCAAAATATATATATAGAGATAGATAGTTAAAAAAGATTGCATGCTAAAAAGTTGGAAATCAAAAAAATATTTTATGCTTTTTATATAAAGTTGTCAAACGATTTCCAGTGTCACATTAAAAGTCTTATAAATGTTTATAGTAAAGTTACAAAAAAGAATTCATGTCAAAAGGTTGCATGTAAAAAAATGTTGCTTGCTTTGTGTGTATTACTATCGATTAAAAATGATTTCCACTACAATATAACAGAAATATTGAAATGTTTTTGGTGTCTTTTTCTATATCTTTACCTTTCAATATTTTTGTTGATATTGCAATGGAAATAATTTGTAATTGACATCTTTACACAAGAAACAAACAACATTTTTTGACATGCAATCTTTTGGCATGAAACCTTTTTTATAACTTTACCATAAACATATATAGATGAAGGCACATAAAATCTTACTAACAAAGGTTGAAGGAACTTAGCTAGAGTGGTATCACATATGTTTCATGTCCCCAGTTGCATGAGTTCAAGTCTCTAGAGACACATTGTAAGTTGGTCTGTGTGGCAATTATGAAACAGGTGTTCTATCTAGTAAAATAGTGGCAGCCATATATATGAATTTACTAATTCCACTAAGTGGATTGTATTCATTCATATATATATATATATATTCTTACTAAGAAAAACATAACTATGTGCGCTTCAAAAAGTGGGCGGACCCATTGTTGCCTCCTTATCTTCTTATGTTGCATCCATGCTACTTATTGTCAATGGTAAAACATTTAGACCTTTCATTTGTGCAAGGGAACTTTCCACTGCTAACTCTGGTGCAAATTGAGCCAATGGAGGAACAATTGACCATTCCATGGAGTGAGATTCACATTGCTTCTATACCATAACCTAAATCATGTGTTGATTTCTTATGCTACAATGTGGGTTGTTCATTGTGTTATGGAACTGATTATGTGTACTTTTTCGTTGATGATTAATATCCCAACATCTTTTCTAGTGCCTATAATTCCATGATAATCAACCATTGTGTTGTCTTCCCGCATGATGTGAAAACAAGTGACCTTTTCATATTTATCTTAATGCCTCTAATTCTCTCCAAGATTGAAGTCAATTGGAATTTCGACAAGTGAAAATCTAATAGCATATACTTAACAAGTATACTAGAATTTCCAATTAATGTGGTAATTGAGATACAAATATTCTTAACTACATATAAGGCTTACAATATAGTATGGATTTTCACTACATTATTAAATGAGATTTCAAAATTCCGTAAATAAATAAAGATTTTTACTTACTAGTCCTAAACTATATATAGATATAGATATAGATATATATGTATATATATACTGGTATTTGCACATTATCGTGTAAAGGAATGCCAACAACGTTAAACAGGGGCATTAAAGGAGGGGAGTGTGATTGCAGTTGACTTTTCAAAATGCCATGCAAAAGATCTTATCAATCTACGAATCTCTACTATGTTACCTCATAGAACCTCACCATATAAAAACGGAGTTGTCTACAAAGGCAGAGGAATTGCTTGGACGGTCAAAAGTGGCCGGAAACCGGGCAAAATAATTTCAAAAAATCTTGTAGATGCAGTGTTTTAATCATGTTTTCGATGATGAAAATGGATTCAGCGCATTTTCAAGAAAAAAAAAACATAATTTTTAAACTACAACTATAAAAACACACCTATAAAAACACACCTTTGGCATAATTATTTAAAATTTAAGTAAATTTATATTAAATTTTAAATTTCTAACTTAAAATCTAAACAAGACACATGGCACCACGCACATATATTCGATCTCTTCACTCCTCTCCGTGCAATTATGAAAGTGTGACGTTATACCCACCCCCTTTTACTTTTAGACCCCTTTACGTGCCGAGGTAATCCCCTCCAAAAGGGGGTCGTAGTTGGAGAGTTAAAGAGTTCGTTATTGGCTTAGTCGGCAGTAAAGTCCTCATGTGTACAAATGTAATGATTTCACGATGATGCCATCAAATGAAAAGGGATTTTACGATGATTTAGTTGGAGAGCCTTATCTTCTTCCTCTCTATGTTGTGACGTAAAGCAGCAGTTAATAGACCACTAATCATTTTTTATATATTTGTTGACTAAAGCTTTTAAGTCTCCAAGTTGAAAATTAAATTTAAATGATTAGATTTTATTTTTCATTGAAATTATGGGCAATCACATCCTCAAAGTGTATTAACCACCTTTAGGTTTGGACTTGACAAGTAGAAAATGATAAGCATCAACTACATGTAAGTGGGTTTAGATGTAAATTTCTATCACTTCTATATGAGCAGATGGGGGGCCATTATCTTATCAATTATGATTTCCATAAGCTATTTGCATTGAGTTCCATTTGACAAGCTATATACCAAATTATTATTCTCATAGGGATTTGCAAATGAGATGTCATTTTCTGCATTTGAATTGGATAATTTTTTCATTATTTGTGTGTTGTATTGAGTAGCCATGTGGTGAGTTTTTGGGAGTCAAAGTGATTGAAAATACATAAAGTTTCTATAACTAATATAGTAGGACCATTATAGGGAAGTGTATGTGGCAGGTTAGTTACATGGAAATGTTCTCATTGATAAGTGAGTTGAGTATTTCACTTAAACTCCCTCTTTTTTGAAATATAAATTTAAATTATTATAAAAACTTTAAATAGTTAGGAATGTCAGTGTTTTGGGAAGTAGTTTAGTAAGAAATAATGTTCAGATCTTATAAATCTTATTCTAAATTATTAAGGTTGTTTAAGGATGTGAAGGGAGAATACATTTTCCATAATTATGTATGTAAATAAAATAAAAAAATAATAATTAAAAGTTATTGTTTACAATTATTTAGATAAATAATAATTTCATTTATTATAGAATATGAAAATATTATTATAGAAAGCTACAAAGAGAAATTAATAACTAAAATTTTGTTAAATTAAAAAAAAAATATTATTTTAAGATATTATATAATTAATAATTAAAAATATTTAATTATTTATTATAATATATATATATAATATTATATATATTAGATCTTGGTATATTTTATTTTATTATTTTTTAAAAATATTATTTATAATTTTTAAGATTCATAAGACCATATGTAATAGAAAATTACTTATAATTACTTCGAATTAAATTTTATATTAACATTACAACCAAAGTTTTATCATGTGATTATGAAATCTCTTAATCTAATATATTTCAACATTTCTATCGAAAATCTTTTTATAGTTTTTTTGAAATTAAAATTATTAAAATTTATTTTGAAAAAAAAATCATTAACTTCACTAAAATTAGTGTATAAGTCAAAGTTAAGTGAAAATATCCCTAATCATATGATGAGATATAATGCATCAATCATATATACTTTCAGGAAAATCTCCCTAATCATATGATGATTTATAATGTATAAATTTTATGTACTTCCAAGTTAAATTTGGATTATGGTTAATGGACTTTTATTTTTTCTTAAATTATATTTAAGAAAATATTATTTAACTTCCAAGTTTTATGTTTATTGTTTCTTTTGAAGATTTAGAAGAATTGGTAAGTAATTGAGATTATTTGGATAATGTTTATATTCAAAGCCAATTGGCTACTACTATAACTTCTAGACTGGTATTAACAATTTGTAAAACAACACATAATAAAAAAGCTTATGATCTAAGAAGGTCAATGCATCCCAATACACTTAGGAGTTAGACTTCTATCTAAATATCATATATCCTTCTAAACTTCTATCTAAATATCAAATATCCTTCTAACTTTATCATAATGAACCATCATATCACTTTACAAAAATTAAACTCAAATAAACAAATTATACTTCCAACTCCTTCGACTAACACCCATGAAATTTCATATATAATAACCTTAATCTTTATATATACATAAACTTAAAAATAAGACCAATTAAAAAATCACCTCCAAAAGTAGTTTTAAACAATCACATAGTGATGCAGGAGCATCCAGCTCACCATGACCGGGTGAAGTCTCTGCCAGGTTGGAAAGTTGTTTGAGTATTTGGATTGTTTTTTTTCTTTATGTTTAGTTTATCAGGACATGGGATATGATTTTATTTCGTTCTACTTTTAATTGTTGTGTTAGTCAAAGTTAATAGTCGGTTAGGGCTGTTATTTGTCCGACAATAATAAACAATAGTTTAATAATTGTTCTGTCAACTTAAAGAGGAAAAGGCAAAATTGTCTAAATGAAGATCTTGTCATGTCAACCGAACTGAGAGCTAGTGGTTACACAACCATATTATTTATGTTCAACTGAAAGCAATTACAGTTTCAATTAACTGTAAACAAACAATGTATAAATATTGAAATGTAAAACAGGGAAAGGGTTCAACAGTTTCACAATCAAGAAATAAAACAGAGATAGATCATTTTTTTCTAAATTGTCCATCTGTGTCATTGCCTACTTACTGTACTATTATATTTCCATTCATTGAATTATTAATAACAATGCTAGCAACCAGAGAACGACCACTGTAGGTCGTGTTTCCTTGTGTTCTCATCGAACAACAAACAACATCGAATTCATACATACGTCCAGAATCAGAGTGAAGAACAAACGAATCGAGCCCACAACCAGAATAGTAAAGCACAACAAGACGATCGAGAGGATAAAATCGGAAACAGAGTGCTGGAAAAAACAAACCATAGCAGAGGTACTTTCAAACGAATCTTCATATTTTCATAAGTAAACATAGATAACAAAATTATGTTCACATTGTTGTTGATCCGAGAAATATCGATGTATTACATTCATTTATAAACAAAAACTAGTGCTAGCGTCCACAAAGTGGACAAGCCCTAGCCTAGGGTTTGATAACAGTGAACACCCTTAACTCAAACGAACAACCAACCAGAACAGAAACTGAAGCCAGACTTAAGCTTCATCTTCGAAAGCGATTCAGACTAAACACGAATGCAAAACAACGAGCGACAAACCCTACAGAAACTTAAAGACCCTAACTGTAAATTGACGGACTTTAAGAGCCAGATCCTACCGGCAGAGGGTTGCCACATTTGGAGACCGAACCCCTAAGGAATCCACGTACCCATGTCGAACCATTGACCTACACATACCAAACAGAACTCAGTACGCATACCTGTATAGTGAGACCTGAAAATCAAAACAGAATAGAAGCAGAAGGGATATATAACTTACTTGAGTGCGATCGGACCAAGGAGGTCGCGGAACGAAGCTGCTGACGAACCGAAGGAGCCAGAGACAGAAGGAGTAGGCTTGGTCAATGTCAATAACAGAGGAGGGTCGAATTAAATCAAGGAGAGGACTATTGACCTATTTGTAGCCGCAGAAGACCATCACCCTGTTACCTGAGTTCATGGGCACCAGAAGTTAACTGATTTACAAACCGTAGCAGATACAAAGGCAATAACAACAACAACAAGTGACAATCGTCGAACGAGAGACCAGTTTCCAGAAAAACCAAACCACAGAAGAATGGCAGAACAAGATCAAGAAACTTACTGTGCGAAAAGAGTTCGAGCAAGTGCACCTCCAGAGCCAAGACAGGCTCATGCCACAGAAGAAGTCCACAGACAACCACATCAACAAGTTTGGAAGGCCGACATTCATTTACAACCATACCCAAGGAAAAACCTGAGATTGCCATATGCGCCGGAGCCAAAAACCATATAGAGTGACAAACAAACCCTTGTAGAGCTACTCAATAGAACAAAACCAACGCGAATGACCGGGAAGCAGAACCATTTTGGGAAAAGACCAAACGAAGGGAACCATGCCCGAGGACCATAGATGGGCATTGAATAATGCACCAAATCACTCCCACTTTCCAAAACAAAATATTTGTTATCCACATTACACACAACCGCAAGAAACAACAAACAAACACACCACGTCATAAAGCCCGAAACAAGTGTAAAGCCGAGGCTACGTGGAAGCGTGGGCTGGGTCACATCAAAGTGGTATCAGAGTAGTTGTTTATGTTAGTAGGAGGAATGGAGAGAGGAAGGCGGGGTCATGGCAGAGGTGCTCGAAGATTGGCGGAGGAAGGATTAAGAGAGGAGATCAGAATTCTTGCTGCCCGATTGGAGGCAGTAGAGGTAGGGAGATGAAGAGATCCAGAAATAGGCGATGACAACGAAGAGGAACCTGAAGCAGCAACAGATGGTCAAGAAGGCGAGACCCCAGAAGTGAGATTGTTGAGATCTGTTTTAGTGGCAAGCAGTAAACCCAAGCCAGAATTCCCAACCTATGATGGTAATTTATCTATCGAGGTTTTATTGGATTGGATCAGCGAGATGGATAAGTATTTCAAGTGTGAGGAAGTCAACGAAGACCGAAGAGTTAGGTTCGATGCGACAAAATTGAAGGGACACACAACCCTTTGGTGGATAGTGTCCAGAACGAAAGGAAAAGATTGAACAAGTTGCCGATTAAAACCTGGTCAAGGATGGTGGCCAAGTTAAAGGGCAGATTTCTGCCGAAGGACTATTATATTGCACTGCACAGGCAACTGCAGAATCTGAAACATAAAGGATTGACAGCAAGGGAGTACACGGAGGAGTTCTATCAAGTGAATTTGTGAGCCAGATATACAGAGGATACCTCAGAAAGAACAACCAGGTATGTTAATGGGTTAAGGTTAGATATTTTGGACGAAATCAGTATTTTGTCTCCGAAAAACACTGAGGAAGCGTATCAGAGTGCGATGAAAGCCGAAGAGAAAATTACCAGAAGGCAGAATGCCCAGAGAGGACGAGGAGCAGGCAGGGGAAAAGGCTAGTCGTATGGCAGAGGCCGAATTGCTAGTAGCAATAAGGAAGGTAGCAGTTCCAAAGCTTTTGGATCAACAAACAGAGGTGATAACGCAAGAGGCGGTAGGTCATCCCAGTGAGGCAGGGGAAATGGATGAGGTAGAGGGGCTGGTTATCAGTGTTATAGGTGTCATAAATGGGGACACTGATTGTTTGAATGTCCAGAAGCAGATCAAGCTAGACAGCAGGGTGCATATGTGGCACAACCAGAGGAAGCAATGGTACCTCCCCAAGAAGCAAAAAATGCTCCAAAGACAGGGGACGCCCTGGTGCTGCATAAGGTGTTGTTAAAACCAGTCAAGGAGGTCATTGAACAGATGCAGTGGAAGGCTTTGTTTAGAACCATTTGTAAGTCACGAGGTAAGTGTTGTAAGTTAATTATTGACAGCGGTAGTACTGATAATTTAGTGTCCACAGAGATGGTAGAAAAATTGGAGTTGAAACGCTTGAAGCATCCCAACCCTTACAGAGTTTCATGGCTACAAAAAGGCCATCAGTTGCTGGTGGATGAATAGTGTGAGGTGGAGTTTCAAATAGGTAGATATAGGGATAAAGTCATTTGTGACATCATGCCGATGGATGTATGTCACATACTGCTTGGCAGGCCTTGGTAGTACGACAGGAAAGTGGTACATGATAGATTGATGAACTGTTATAAATTTGTTAAGGACGGAATCAAGCATACGTTTGTGCCCATCAAGGAAGAAGGGACAACAGAGACTAGTGAACCAAGAACATTGTTGGTTAGCGGAAAACAGTTTTTGAAATAGGTTGAGGATAGTGAGATAGGTTAAGCAGTTGTAAAGAAAGCAAGGACAGTGTTGTTGCATACAGAGGTATCAGATTTACCTACAGAAATCTAGCAAATGTTGCAGGAATTTACAGACATAGTTGTAGATGACTTGCGAGACAAATTACCCCCCAAACGGAGCATAAGTCATCATATTGACTTCATACCCGGAGCCAGTTTGCCAAATAAAGCAGCATACCGAATGAGCCCCAAAGACAATGAAGAAATTAGGAAGCAGGTGCAAGAACTGTTGGACAAGGGGTTGATAAGGGAAAGCTTAAGCCCTTGTGCTGTTCCAACGGTCCTCGCTCCCAAGAAGGGAGGAGAGTGGCGGATGTGCACCGAATCAAGGCCATAAACAAAATCACCATCTGGTACAGGTTTCCACTACCACAGATGGATGATATGATGGATTGTTTAAGCGGGGCAGCATATTTCTCTAAGATAGACTTGAAGAGCGAGTACCATCAGATTCGGATACGAGAGGGGGACGAATGGAAGACAACCTTTAAAATGAATGAGGGGCTGTACGAATGGCTGGTCATGCCATTTGGGCTGAGCAACACGCCCAGTACATTCACGAGGTTAATGAATGAGACGTTGAAGGAGTACATCGGGAAGTTTGTGATAGTATACTTGGATGACATACTTATTTTCAGCAGGACAAAGGAAGAACACCTACAACATGTACGGAAATTGCTGGAGAAATTACATCAGAATAAACTGCTATTAAATTTGAAGAAATGTACTTTTCTACAGAAGGAATTGATTTATTTAGGTTTTGTAATAGAAGAGAATGAACTAAAGATGGATCTAGAGAAGGTGGCAGCGATTGTGAATTGGCCATCTCCGAAAAATTTATTTGAGGTACATAGCTTTCACGGATTAGCAAGTTTTTACAGGAAATTCATAAAGAATTTTAGCGAAATTTGTGCACCTATGTTGGACACCATTAAAAAGGCTAGCTAGCCTTTTCGATGGACAGAGGCAGCGGAGAAAAGTTTCCAGTTGTTAAAGAGAAAGATCACTGAGAGGCCAATCCTAAAATTACCAGATTTCAAGAAGTTATTTCAGGTTCGCTGTGATGCTAGCAGGACAACAATAGGAGCTGTACTCAGCTAGGAGGATAAGCCTGTAGCGTTTTTCAGTGAGAAGCTGAATGAAATTCGACAGAAATATTCATCATATGATAAGGAGTTCTATGATGTTATACAGGCATTAAAACACTGGAGGCATTATCTATTGGGAAATGAATTTGTGCTATTTTCAGATAATTTTGCACTACAGTATGTAATGCAGTAGCACAAGCTGAACCACAAACACACCAAATGGGTGGAGTATTTGCAGAGTTTCAACTTCGTATTGAAGCATATTAGCGAGCAGGCCAACAAGGTGGCGGATGCGCTAAGTAGGAAAGCTTTACTTCTGCAGGAAAGCACTATGCAGGTGTTGGGTTTTGAGCACTTACAAGACTTATACTAGATTGATACAGATTTTAAGGAGGCCTATGAGGCATGTTAGAATCCCTTAGTGAGAGATAACAGTCCTTGGTTGGACTACAATCTATAGGAGAAGTTGTTGTTTAAGGGAGGACAGTTGTGCATACCTGACTGCTCGATGAGGGAGAATATTATTCGAGAGAAGCATAGTGGAGGTTTGGCCGGACATTTCAGCATGGAAAAAACAGTCGAGTAGCTTAGTCATTTCTACTTTTGGCCAAAGATGCAGAGATATGTACAGGGATTTGTGGCTAGATGCAAAGTGTGTCAGTTAGCAAAGGGTCACAGTTAAAACACAGGACTGTATACACCGTTACCTGTTCCAGGCAGACCTTGGGACTTAGTCAACTTGGACTTCGTCTTAGGTCTACCTAAGACACAGTGAGGGTATGACTTGGTAATGGTAGTAGTGGACAGATTTGCAAAAATGGCGTATTTTATTCCTTGCGGGAAAACCAGTGATGCCACTCACATGGCCCACTTGTTTTTCAATGAGATTGTTAGGTTACATGGATTACCTAAATCTATCCTTTCGGACAAGGATCTGAAGTTCACGGGACACTTTTGGCATACCTTGTGGAAGAAAATGGACACACAGTTAAGTTACAGTTCTGCATATCACCCGCAAACCGACGGGCAAACAGAGGTTGTAAACAAAAGTCTAGGAAACCTGCTACGAAGCCTGGTTGGAGAAAATTCGTGGATGTGGGATTGAGCACTTGCACAGGTAGAGTTCGCTTATAACGACTCGCCTAACCGCAGCACAGGTTTCAGCCCATTTCGGATCCTGTACGGCATGCATCCTCGCGGAGTGCATGAACCGCGAAACCTTGGACTGCAGGAAAGGCGAAGCACAAATGGAGAAGATTTCACTAACGCGATGAGAGATTTACATGAACAGGTAAAAATTAAATTGCAGGACAACATCTTAAAGTATAAACAACAAGCATATTTGAAGAGAAGGGAAGTACAGTTTAACGTGGGGGATGAAGTCCTTGCACATTTACGCAAAGAACGTTTCCCTAAGGGTACGTACAATAAATTGAAGTATAAGAAGATAGGACCTTGCAATGTCCTTCGGAAATTCTCGGCGAATGCCTACGAGATACAGTTGCCACCCAGAATAGGCACATTTCACCTATCTTTAACGTAGCAGACTTGTTCCCTTACACGGCTAACCCAGAAGAGAAGGAAGAAGATGGAACCACACGACCTACACGGAATACCCAGGATGGAGGAGAAGCTTGGAAGAGACAGATGCCTTACGTTCAACCTCCCGAGATCGAAAGCATTCTCGACACTCAGGTGGTTAAACGAACTCGGCGGAAGGAGTATGTGCAATACCTGGTCAAATGGAAGAACCATCCTATTGAGGGCAGTTCGTGGCTTGATGCCAGGCAGATTGAACAGACAGGTTCTTCAGTCGAGAAGCTCATGGACCAGAGCCATGATTTCTTTTTGCCCCGGGAGCATGATGCAGGAGCATCTAACTCACCATGACTGGGTGAAGTCTCTGCCATGTTGGAAAGTTGTTTGATTATTTGGATTGTTTTTTTTCTTTATGTTTAGTTTATCAGGATATGGGATAGGATTTTATTTTGTTTTACTTTTAATTGCTATGTTAGTCAAAGTTAATAGTCAGTTAGGGTTGTTATTTGTTCGACAATAATAAACAGTAGTTTAATAATTGTTCTGTCAACTTAAAGAGGAAAAGACAAATTGTCTCAATGAAGATCTTGTCATGTCAACCGAACTGAGAGCTAGTGGTTACACAACCATATTATTTCTGTTCAATTGAAAGCAATTACAGTTTCAATTAACTGTAAACAAACGATGTATAAATATTGAAATGTAAAACAGGGAAAGGGTTCAACAATTTCAGAATCAAGAAATAAAACAGAGACATATCATTTTTTTCTAAACTGTCCATCTGTGTCATTGCCTACTTACTGTACTGTTATATTTCCATTCATTGAATTTTTAATAACAATGCTAGCAGGCAGAGAACGACCACTGTAGGTTGTGTTTCCTTGTGTTCTCATCGAACAGCAAACAACATCGAATTCATACATACGTCTAGAATCAGAGTGAAGCACAAACGAATCAAGCCCACAGCCAGAACAGTAAAGCACAACAAGACGACC
Source organism: Pinus taeda (assembly GCA_000404065.3). Taxonomy (NCBI): domain Eukaryota; kingdom Viridiplantae; phylum Streptophyta; class Pinopsida; order Pinales; family Pinaceae; genus Pinus; species Pinus taeda. The sequence continues at coordinate 38,126 of APFE030179642.1, forward strand.
GAGAGGATAAAACCAGAAACAGAGTGCTGGAGAAAACAAACCATAGCAGAGGTACTTTCGAACGAATCTTCATATTTTCATAAGTAAACAGAGATAACAAAATTATGTTCACATTGTTGTTGATCCGAGAAATATAGATGTATTACATTCGTTTATAAACAAAAACAAGTGCCAGCATCCATAGAGTGGACAAACCCTAGCCTAGGGTTCAATAACAGTGAACACCCTTAACTCAAACAAACAGCCAACCAGAACAGAAACTGAAGCTAGACTTAAGCTTCATCTTCGAAAGCAATTCACACTGAACATGAATGCAAAACGGTGAGCGACAAACCCTACAGAAACTTAAAGACCCTAACTGTAAATTGATGGACTTTAAGAGCCAGAGCCTATTGACAAAGGGTTGCCACATTTGGATATTGAACCCGTAAGGAATCCACGTACCCAGGTCGAACCATTGACCTGCACATACCAAACAGAACTCAGTCAGCATACCTATATAGTGCGACTTGAAAATCGAAACAGAATAGAAGCATAAGGGATATATAACTTACCTGAGTGTCACCGGACCAAGGAGTTCGCGGAACGGAGCCGCTGACGAACCAAAGGAGCCTGAGACAGAAGGAGCAGGCTTGGTCAATGTCAATACTAGAGGAGGGTCGAATTAAATCAAGGAGAGGACTATTTACCTGTTTGTAGCCGCAGAAGACCATCACCCTGTTACCTAAGTTCATGGGCACCAGAAGTTAATTGATTTACAAACCATAGCAGAGACAAAGGCAATAACAACAACAACAAGTGACAATCATCGGATGAGAGACCAGTTTCCAGAAAAACCAAACCATAGAAGAACGATAGAACAAGATCAAGAAACTTACTCTGCGAAAAGAGTTCGAGCAAGCGCACCTCCAGAGCCAAGACATGCTCGTGCCACAGAAGAAGTCCACAGACAACCGCATCAACAAGTTTGGAAAGCGGACATTCATTTACAACCATACCCAAGGAAAAACCAGAGATTGCCATATGCGGCGGAGCCAAAAACCATATAGAGTGACAAACAAACCCTTGCAGAGCCGCTCAACAGAACAGAACCAACGCGAATGACCGGGAAGCAGAACCATTTTGGGCAAAGGCCAAACGAAGGGAACCAGGCCCAAGGACCGTAGATGAGCATTGAATAACACATTAAATCACTTCGACTTTCCAAAACAAAATATCTATTATCCACATTACACACAACCGCAGGAAACAACAAGCAAACACACCACGTCATAAAGCCCGAAACATGTGTAAAGCCGAGGCTACGTGGAAGCGTGGGCTAGGTTGCATCACATAGAATGATCATGCTATGTTGACTCTAATGCCTAAGCCTTCATACGAGGGTTGCAATGTGAATATAGTTTCAACTTATTCATTTTTTATGTAGGTAGTATCAATTCAAACTCCTTTGAATGCGATGAAAAAAATACAATTTATTAGACAATTTAGATTGAGAAAGAGAATAATGTCTTTCTCTTGTTATTTAGTTTTTGGTATATATTAATATATATGAAGTT
>APFE030179642.1:44308-77696 GCA_000404065.3 Pinus taeda
AATGGAAATGATTTGAATTCTGTTGGTACCTGTGAATGTTCACTTATTCCTTTGATAGTGATCTTCTAGTTTCTTCTGCAAAGCCGCTCCGTTATCTTGTTGAACTTGTTTGGATGCTTCTCTTGCTTTTGTGTTTACTGTCCATTGTCTGTCATCATTATGTTGTGGAAAAGAAAAATAAATTTAATTGAATCACGCAGAAAATACTTAAGCTATAATATATATGGGTTCATATGTATTTGTTCTTCAGAATGTTTCTATGCTTCTCTTCATTCAATTCTATGATGGTCAAAAGATTACAATAGTTGTTTCATTTTTTTGTTTTGTAAAGATCACTTGGAAAGTTATCAAACTGCCAGTAGTTACATTTGGTTATTTTTGTATAACTGTCCTTTCTTGACTTGTAATCTAAAAGTAAAGTTTAAATAAAACTAAAAATAAAAAAAGAACATAAGCAAAAACTAACAGTGGGCTAAGACAACCATTCCTAGAAAATGAAAATGAAAACTAACTAAAACTCAATCTGTTAGAAAAGACGAATTCCCTAACCATGACCTCCCTGAGTTGGATGCTCCTACATCAGGCTCCTGAGGTAGGTGAAAATTCATAGCTCCAGTCCATGAGCTCCTCAATAGAATACCCTGGACGTTGTATCTGTCCTGCGTCAAGCCACGGACTATCCTCAATAGGGTGGTTCTTCCACTTGATGAAGTATTGTAGGTACTCCTTTCTTCAAGTCTGCGTAGCCACCTGTGTATCGAGGATTCCTTCGATTTCAAGTGGCTAAGCTGAAGGCATTTGTCTCATCCAAGAACTACTCTCTTCCTGGGTATCCCGCTTTGGCTGTGTCGAAATGTCCTCTTATAGACTGGCAGTGTATGGGAATAAATTCGCCACATTAAAGATGGGTGATATTCCTATACCTGGAGGTAATTGCAGCTCATAGGCATTTGCAGAAAACTTACATAGAATTTTACAAGGTCCAATTTTTTTGAATTTTATCTTATTGTATTTGCCCTTAGGGAATCTTTCTTTGCACAGATGCGCTAGAACTTGATCCCCTACATTAAATTGTACCTCTCGTCATTTCAGATCTGCCTTCTGTTTGTACCTTTGATTGTTGTCCTATAATTTTGTCTTCACCTGCTCATGTAGGTCGTTAATTGCTCTTGCAAAGTCTTCCCCATCAGTACTTCTTCTTTATAACTATCCCAAATCTCGTAACTCATGCACTCCTCGGGGATGCATTCCATACAAGATCTGAAAATGACTACTTCCTGTGCTTCGATTCAATGAATCGTTATAAGAAAATTCTGCTTGAGCAAGTACACAGTCCCACATTCGTGAATTTTCCCCAACTAGACTCTGCAGCAGGTTTCCTAAGCTTCTGTTCACTACCTCCGTCTGCCCATCAGTCTGTGGGTAATAAGCGGAGCTGAAATTTAACTTCGTATCCAACTTTTTCCACAAGGTGTGCTAGAAATGTCCTATGAATTTCACATCCCTGTCGGAAATAATGGACTTGAGTAAGCCGTGTAGTTTGACGACTTTAGTGAAAAACAAGTGTGCTACATGAGTAGCATCACTGGTTTTCCTGCAAGGGATGAAGTGTGCCATCTTCGAGAATCGTTCCACCACCACCATGATGGAATCAAAACCCCGCTGTGTTTTGGGCAAACCCAGGACAAAGTCCAGACTGACTAAATCCCACGATCTATTTGGAATAGGCAAGAGTGTATACAACCCCATGTTCTAGCTGTGCCCTTTCGCCAACTGACATATCTTACACCTGGTCACATACCGCTGCATGTCTCTTCGCATATTTGGCCAGTAATAGAAATGACTGAGCTGATCCAAGGTCTTATCAATGCCGAAATGTCTAGCTAGACCTCCATTATGTTTTTCTCGGATGATGTTCTCCCTCATCGAACATTCTGGAAGACACAACCTTCCTCCCTTGAATAACAACTCCTCCTGCAAGTTATAGTCCAGCCATGGACTATTATTCCTCAACAAAGGATTCTAGCAGGCTTCATAAGCCTCCTTGAAATATGCATCTGTTTGATACAATCCTTCAGGTGTTCAAGTCCCAACACTTGTATCGTGCTCTCCTGCAAGAGTAAAACTCTTCTCTTAGTGCATTTGCTACCTCGTTTGCTTGACCACTGATATGCTTCAATAGGAATGTAAAACTCTGCAAGTACTCCACCCATTTTGGGTGTTTGTGATTCAGCTTATGTTGTTGCATAACATATTGTAATGCAGAATTATCAGAAAACAAGATAAACTCATTACCCAACAGATAATGTCTCCAATGCTTCAAGGCTTGGACAACAACATAAAACTCCTTGTCATAATACGTATACTTTTGTCTGCTTTCATTTAATTTTTCATTGAATAGGCTACTAGTTTGTCTTCCTAGCTGAGTACGGCTATAATGGCTGTACTGTTGGCATCACAACAAACTTGGAAAAGTTTGTTGAAATCAGGCAACCTTAAAATTTGCCTCTCACTGATCTTCTTCTTCAATATCTGAAAGCTCTTCTCTGCAACTTCAGTCCAATGAAAAGGCTGACTTGCCTTTTTGATGGTATCCAACATAGGTGTGCATATTCCACTAAAATTCTTTATCAACTTGCGATAGAAACTTGCCAACCCATGAAAACTCCGAACTTCGAACAAACTCTTAGGGGATGGCCAGCTAAGTATAGCTACAACTTTTTCTAGGTCCATTTTCAACTCATTTTCTGCAATCACAAAACCCAAATAGACTAACTCCTTCTGAAAGAAAGAACATTTTTTCAAATTTATCAGCAACTTGTTTTGCTGCAACTTCTCTAGAACATATTGAATGTGTCAAAAATGTTCTTCCTTGGTCTTGCTAAAAAACAATATATCATCAAGATACACAATCATGAATTTCCCAATGAACTCCTTCGGCATCTTGTTCATTAGGCACATGAAAGTACTAGGGGTGTTACTCAACCCAAATGGTATTACCAGCCATTCATATAGTCCTTCATTAGTTTTGAATGATATTTTCCATTCATCCCCTTCTCTTATTCAAATCTGGTGGTATTCGTTCTTCAGAACTATCTTCGAAAAATATGTTGCTCCACTCAAGCAGTCCATCATGTCATCCATTTGTGGCAATGGAAACCTGTACTTGATAGTAATTTTATTTATTACTCGTGAATCTGTACACATCCACCACTCGCCTTCTTTCTTGGGAGCTAAAACTGTCAGAACTGCACAGGGACTTAAACTTTCCCGCATCAAGCCTTTTTCCAACAATTCCTGTACTTGCTTACTGATCTCTTCGTTGTCCTTGGGAATCATCTGGTAAGCAGCTTTGTTTGGTAAACTAGCTCCAGAAATGAAATCTATGTGATGACTGATACTCTGCTTTAGTGGTAATTTATCTCGTAAATCATCCACCATAATGTCGCTGAATTCCTGCAATAAATCTTAGATTTCTTCTAGTAAGTCAGAAATTTTAGTGTGCAACAGCACTGCTCTCGGTCTCCTTACAACAACATACTTTACCTCGTCATCTTCAATCAGTTTTCGAAATTATTTTCCACCCACCAACAACACTTTTGTCCCACTAGTTTCTATTGTTTCTTCTTCCTTGATGGGTACTAGCATATGCTTAATCCCATCCTTGACAAACTTGTAACAATTTGTTTTACTGTCATGAACAACTTTTTGTTCATACTGCCGTGGTCTACCTAGCAGAATATGACACACATCCATGGGCATGATGTCACAAATCACTTTGTCCCTATGCTTGCCAATATGGAATTCCACCTCACACTACTCATCAACTAGCAGTTGGTGACCCTTCTGTAACCAAGACACCTTATAGGGAGTTGGGTGCTTCAACCATTTTAAACCCAATTTCTCCACCATCTATGTTGCAACCATATTATCAGTACTTCCGCTGTTTATAATCAGTTTACAGTATTTTCTGTGCGACTTGCACATAGTCCGGAATAATGCCTTTCTTTGGGTTTATTCAGCTGTTTCCTTTGTCGGTTTCAGTAGTACCTTATTCAAGACAAAGGCCTCTCCTATCTGCAGTACATTCTCTACCTCTTGGGGTGGTGCTTCCGCTTCCTTTGTTTGAGCAACATATGCTCCTCTTTGACCATCTTGTTCTCCTTCAGGGCACTCAAAAGACCTGTGCCCCCACTTCTGGCACTTGTAACACTATTAGGTAGCTCCTCTGCCCTTGCCATTTCCCCTTCCTCTTTGGTATGGACTTCCTCCCGTAGTGCTACCTTCCTTTTCTATTATCCCTGAGGTCCTTGAACTGTTTCCCTCTTCACTATTGTTGGCAGTCCTTCCTCTGCCAAAGGATTGTCCTTTTCCTCTACCAGTTCCACGTCCCCTCCTGGAATTCTGCTTCCTTGCGATCTTTTCTTCTGCCTTTAAGGCACTTTGGTATGCTTCCTCTATGGTTTTTGGAGAGAGAATACTTATCTCGTCCAATATCTCTAGCCTTAGGCCATTCACAAACCTTGCTGTCTTTTCTGAGGTGTCTTTAGTATAACCAGCTCTCAGATTCATCCGATAAAATTCTTCAGTATATTCTTTCATCGTCATTCCTCTCTGCTTCAAATTCTGCATTTGCTGATACATAGCAATCTGGTAATCTTTGGGCAAAAACTTACCCTTCATCTTGGCAACCATTTTGGTCCACTTTTTAATGGGTAACTTATTTAATCTTCTCTGCTCTGCTTGGACACTATCCCACCATAAGGCCATGTTTCCTTTCAACTTGGTGGCAACGAGTTTAACTTTCCTATCTTCGCTAATCTCCTCACATTCAAAGTATTTTTCTAACTCACTAATCCTGTCCAACAACACCTATGTGGAAAAACTACCATCATAGTTTGGAATCTCAGGCTTTGGATTACTGGTAGCCAACATAACTGACCTTAACAATTTGATTTCAGGTCCTTCTTCATCTGATCCATCTTTCATAACTACATCTTCTTCATCATTGTTGTCGCCTACTTCCGAATCACTTCTCCTTCCTGCTTCTACTGCCTCCAAATGGGCATTCAGGATCCTAATCTCTTCTCTCAATCCTTCATCTACTACTCTTCGAATAGCTCTGCCATGACCTCTTCTTCTGACTTTCATCTTATAAAGAAAAACAATTAATTGTAACCTGCTCTGATACCAAAATTGATGGGACCAACCCACACCTTCGTACTAATAATTAATTGTTGATTGTTTTATTGTTAACTGTGTAGTTGGTTGACTTGATGGAATTGTACTATGGTTTTAATGTTTTGAGGACAAGTGTCCTGACCTTGGGGTTCATTCCTTCCCGCCTCTTACCATACCCACGAAACTCTAAGTTGGGTCATTTCTCTGCTGTTTCATTATGCTGCTTGCGAGGTGAGGTCTCTGGTTCCTTCACTCTGCTGCTTTGCGAAATGAGGGTTCTGGTTCTAGTTGCTTTATAGGGGTTTCGTTCCGCTAACTCTGGGCATGAATGTCTGTGAGGGTTTCCACTTGTGTGTGCTGTCCATGCTTCCTGTTCGGTGCTCGTTTTCGAGGCTTTAGGTCTAGAAACCTTGGTCTCGGTCTCTGGTTTCAGTTTTGATCAGCTCTAGTTACGTTTTCGGTTGTAGGCTTTTGTTATTCAGTGTTGTTCTCAATGCACTTGCTCCATTGCTTGATTATTCACTTGGTTTTTGTCACAGGTTACGGTTGCAGAATGGCTCGGCTCTCGGCTCTCATTCGACCATTATCCAGAGGTAAGTCCTCTCTCCGTGCTCGTATTTTCTGTCCTATTTTCTTTTGTTGCTAATTGTTCTTGCTCCTTGTGGGCAGCGAGCACTCTACGGCCGTAACCTTAGTCTGTGGCTTTTCCTCTGGTTCGCACCGGCTCAGCTCCCTTAGGTAAGTTCTTTTGGAAACCCCTTCCCCTGCTTTCAAGCTTGCAACTTTTGGTCCCATTCTGCTGGCTCTAATGGTTTGTTTTGCTGGTCGTGCAGGTGTGCAACTAAGCTCCTATTTATTGACCTCACGCCCTGACTCCTATGCCTAGACCAGGTAGGGTTGCTCCTTGATATTTTTCATGTTTGTCTATTTGAGGGTTTTTGTTGTTCGTGGGATTCTATGGGTTTATAATCGAGGGTTTGGATTCAGCCTTACTGTATCTTGGCCTTACTGTGGCTATAGTTTCGCTGTGTATTTATGTCTATGCTATTTAACTTATGATTGTAATGATAACGGTCCTGTGGTGATTTCGCGGGTTTTGTGTTCGACACTGTTAATAGAGGAACCCTGTTCTCAAGGTTGCTTGTGCTTGGTGACATACATATATATATATATATATATATATCCAGTGATTTCGTTTTATAATTAAATAGCAATGAAAAGGATTTGAATTCTGTTGGTACTTGTGAATGTTCACTTATTCCTTCGTAGTGATCTTCTGCAATCCCACTCCATTATCTTGTTGAACTTGTCTGGATGCTTTTCTTGCTTTTGTGTTTACTGTCCACTATCTGTCATCATTATGTTATGGAAAAGAAAAATGAATTTAATTGAATCATGCAAAAAATACTTAAGCTGTAATATATATGGGTTCAGATGTATTTGTTCTTCAAAATGTTTCTCTGCTTCTCTTCATTCAATTCTATGATGGTCAAAAGATTACAATAGCTGTTTCCTTTTTTGTTTTGTAAAGATCACTTGGACAATTATCAAACTGCCAGTAGTTACATTTGGTTATTTCTGGATAACTGTCCTTTCTTGACTTGTAATCTAAAAGTAAAGTTTAAATAAAAGTAAAAGTAAAAAAAAGAACGTAAGCAAAAACTAACAGTGGGCTAAGACATCCATTCCTAGAAAATGAAAATGAAAACTAGCTAAAACTCAATCTGTTAGAAAAGACAAACTCCCCAGCCATGACCTCCCTGAGCTGGATGCTCCTGCATCAATTTCTATATAGATTGAAAACTTAAAATTATGATATGGACACACGTAAATAACCAAATCATAGCTATGCTTAATCATTTATTTAATAGGAACTTGTTAGGTCTGTATCTTATTTTGTATCTTATTAATCCCATTTGGATTATTATAAAATCCAAGATCCTATATCTATAATATAGAATCCAGGTCTCTTATTTTTATAAGATAGAATAAAAGAATTTGTTTGGTGTATACCTTAAATACTTATTAGAAAAGTATCCAAAATATAGAGTTTGATAATGAACAAGTTTAAATACAGACAAGATGATGGATAAGATAGAATAATAGGAATTTGTTAGGAGTATACCTTCAATACTTATTAGAAAAGTAACTAAAATATAGAGTTGCTAGTGAATAAGTTTAAATATAGACAAGATGATGGCGGGATATAAGATAGAACTGAAATGTCTCATTATGTCAATGAGAGCGATATGTACCTCGAGTACCTATGTAAGGGGACTTCTAGAAGTTGTTCTTTTTAAAACTTTTTAAACTTATTGCATTTGTTAGATGTTGATCTAAAGAGGGAAGTAAATGAATGAAAATGACTTCATTACCCAGTAAATGTGGCACATAAATGAATGAAAATGATTTCATTACCCAGTAAATGTGTGGCATATCTAGGCTAAAGAAGGTTTATAACTTTAATTAATATTTTTCTCCTTTTAAATGTTAAATTATTAAGTGATATTTTTGTTACGTTAAATATGATTTGTTTTGGTTGGAATAGAAAAAATGGTGTAGTTTTGACAAAATAATATTTTTCATCATAATTCACTAAAATTCGACAATATAATTCCAAGAATTTTTGTTCTTTAAAATACATTTTTGAAAGCATAAATGGATTCAGCGCCTTGAAAAACCTTTGGGGCACTCGAATTATGTATCTTAAACAATTTAAACTCAAGTTTTTAAAAATATCTGTCAAATTTTGATTAAAATTAATTAGAAAAGTAGTCATGAAAAAGACCATTTCGTCTACAAGTTAGACTACATCGAAAAAAATATATTATAATTTTATTGTTAATAGGTAATAAGGACATTTAATGCTAATTAATGTTGAATAACTCATTATTATTTTTTAAGGAAAATTATGTTATAAATAATTCCCTAGCGGTTTTTATGATGGTATATAAGAGGAAAGACTTTTACTCCTACTACATACTTATAGGTCTTAGATCATTGATATGCTCTTTTGCATTTAAGGAAAATAAACTCTTAACAAATTATAACAAAATTTAATTCTTCTTCAAAACTAAAAAATTGTTTCAACACAATAATATGAACAAGAAAACGTATATGCCTTCTATCCATAGTTGAGATTACCTATAGTGAATTCATGTGCTTTCTATTAACACTTAACATTAATCATATACATGAAACTAAAAATGATCTTAATTATAATTTAACATTTTACTAACAAAATTTAAATAACAATTTAGAAGTAACTCTTCAAATAAAAGATCAATATTGATATTTTATTTAAAATTATTAATGTAAAATTATAAATTGGAAACTTGAAATTATTTAATTATTTAATTATTTATTAATTTATAAATTTAAAGAGTTATGAATTAGTAGTCAAGTTTACCTTATTATTTTGGTTTAAAATTATTCTTATTTTAAAGTAAGGTTGTTTTTTATTTTTATGTTGATCTTGTAACACGTTTTATTGTAAGGGTTTATTTATATTTAATTTATATTTTGCTATTTGACCAAGTAAAAAATGATTAACAAGAATTACATTACATTACAACATTCTTCCACCATACTAAACCTACACAACAAAATTTATTTAATTTTTACAATATTATATTAATTTATAAAATTATATAATAAATTAGAAATATTTATCCTTTCATATTTTTTTATAAGATTAGGCAGTGAATTTATATTAATTTGAAAAATAAAAGACAATTTACATATATATTTTGCCAAATAGGAAACCAGACCAGTAACATAGTCTCAAAATTTTAACACTGTATATTGCCAATTTTATAAGTCTATGATCTAAAATAAAAGCATACATAATAAAAACATATAGTTAGATATTAACAGTCATAAGTACACCACTACCACTATAAAAAACTACAACATAAATGCAAGCTTGCTTGAACATGTTATATAGAAGGAGAGTTCACCTAGATTGATGGTTGTGAATCCTTGTCTTCCTCAAACAAAGTGAATGTGATGTCTGCCACGTTCTTGCCCAAGATAGAAACTTTTTTATCCAACTTCTCCAATTTATCCAAAATTTGGCACAGATCCCACACTCCAGCACCCACCATGGGGGATAAGATCTTGATTTACAATCTCTTGACATATACTTCTTAGAGAGTTTGGAATGTCATAAGTCCAACTTTAGTCCAATGTATCAATTTTAAAGTTTAGCCCTTTGTTAGCTAATTCCTCTGCAAGTTTATTTCCATTTCTCCTAACATGGGATATAAAGGGAGTTGTGATTCCTTCCCAATGCTTTGCTACCCTTGCTAGGCTACTATGAAGTCTCCAAATGCTTGAGACTTTAGAAGGGTGTGAGCCATATTGGAGTTTTCTAATCATTTAAATTATTATTTTTAAGTCCCCTTCTATTACCTTTTTTTAAAATTTCTTCTAGCAAAAAGTAACCTTTTCCAAATCATATAATTCAATAGCATTGTTATATTTATCTTGAGATATCTTGAGTAAATATGAATTATGTGACCTAGATTTGATTTGAAAACACCACAAAAATTGGCCAGTCTTAGATTACCTTTTGAGGCCACATCAAATTTTAGTTTTAGAAAACCAGTCAAGAGAAGATATCAATAGTTGGGACTTGAAGAGCTTCGTGGAAACAAAGACGCATGAGGAAAAGTGATGGATTGATGGAGATTTATCGAGTGAATTTGTTTTTCTTGGTGATTGCAATCCTAATCTTGGGAGCTCCACGAGATTAGAAAAATAGTTTCTCTAATCTTATGTAGGATATAATTCCAACGGAAATCCATGGGATCTATCTTACTTTCGAATATTCTTTGATTCCTTTATTTCTAGGTTTCCCTTAAGATAAATCCTAGAAAGTGTTTCCAAGCTCTATTTCGTATTGGATTGGAGAAAGGGGTAGATCTCCATTCCTTTTTGGTTGAAAATAGACTATTTATTTTTTTTTCGGGTTTGATTATCAAAAAGACAATACCATGTAATCCCACAACTAGATGAAAATCACAACTTTTAGCAGGTGCTCATTAATCTCAAGGTTGGTGGGAAAAAGGTGGCCTATAGAGGGCCCCTGCGATCATTTTTTATGAAGCTTATCCTAGTTTAAAGTTTTTTTAAGCATAAGCAACCAAAGGAAAAAAATTACCTTAGGCCATAGCGTAAGGTTCCAAATCTTTTTCCATTTTTTGGGGCATTCAGTATTTTCATGCCTAAAAGGATTTTATACGCTTCTTTGAAATTAAAAGTTGCTAAAGTACCATGACCCCATCTTAAAATATCTAGCCCTTGTTGGGTCTTTATTTTTCTCTTTTCTAATTCTTTGGTTATTTCAGTCTAGGTGTCATTGTTGATGTATATTGGCCAAAGAAAGCAAGGTTCCCATTGCTGCAATTATTTATGTTCTTGGGAGTGAGTCCAGTATTGAGCTAATTTTCCTTTTGATCCGTAAATTGTAGTGGATATTATACTAAGAAGTTCATCACAACAGATCAGATAAATTATACTTAAAAATATGAAATCTACATTACGAGGGATTATTTATTTTTAGTTTTTTGGATTTGTTAATTATTTTTTTATTGTGTATACATGTAAATTATAATTATCCAGAAAATAGAAAACAACTAAATAAAAACCCACATACCACAATTGACACAAGATATATCCTAGCAAACCCTTTCGGGAGAAAATCCAACTGGAAGGTGAGGTCATTATGCTCTCTTTGTTTGAATAGAAAATGAATACAAGTAAAAAGAAGTAAGTCTTGCGGTCTATGGGTTACTAGAGTGCATGAATCCTCTCTGTATGCTCTATCCTTATCCCTCTCAATTACTCTATTCATCTATGTAATAAACTTCACTCAAAAACAACAAAATATTTTCCTCCTAGTGGCTCGGTTATAACACAACCCGATAGCGTACTAGTGGTGAGGTCTAACTCCTTCAACTCTTAAATAGAGTTACAATATGGAATCTTCTAGAGTCCTATTCATCATGATCACATGACTAGCCCCATTTTCCATAAGTAATGGGGGCTAACGTGACATTCCCTCGAATTATGGTGGCCAAAATAGGAAGGTCAACTTTCAAGTGGCATAACATTTGCTTAAAGACTCTTATTGAGGTGATTATTACATCGTTGGAAAGGCCACTATGTGTAGAATAGGAATGAAAAGTGTGGAACTAAATAAACAAAGCTTTACCCCCTAAAAATGTCATTTAAAGCCTAAGATATGCTCCTAGAAGTCTTTAGGCCCCAATTTGCCAAAATGGTTCCCACTAGTGAAAATGGTCATGTGATTTGATTACTCCACTTTTTCCACTTTGAAAGCATCAAGATAGATGAAAAACAATATAAGGATCCAATCAAGATCACATTGAGATATTAAATAGTTTTTTATATTTTTCATTCCCCTTGCCTGCCATAGCTTGGGAAATTGGTGCCACAATTCTTCTTAAAAAATAGCTAAGTTTCCATCTCTAACTTCCTAGAAGTTGTGATTTTGGTTTATATACTTATTTCTCCAAGATGTATTCCAAAGATATGAACCTTTGATATTTCCTTCCATGCATATAAGTTTGTTTCCTCTATATGGTGCATATTTTGCTTTCCAAACTCAACTCCATAAAGCTTTTGGGATCTGTATAAATCTCCACCAAGTTTTTTCTCTAAGGAAATGGTTGATAATTTGAGGGTCCCTCAAACCCAATCCGCTAAGAAATTTGGGTTTGAAAATATTGTCCCAAGCCACCAGGGCATACTTTCTTTCCTAAGTTTTCCCTCCCCAAAGAAAGGTTCTCTAGATATTCATGATCTTCTATAAGATGAATTTGGGGGTATCCAAAACTAAAAGTAAGTAAAAAGTAAGATCTTTCAAGACAAATTTCAAAGGAATGAGTCTAATTCAAAGGTTGAGTGATCTAAAGGTCCAACCAGAATGTTTTTTTCTCAATTTTTAAGAGTAAGTCTTCCCTAACCTTTTTTCAAAGAGGGATTTCCACCAAAGGCAGTCCAAGATATTTGGATGGAGAGGACCTCCTTTGAATGCATAAGAGTCTAGCAATATGAAATTGAATGGCAGAGGGAGTATTGAAAAATGAATTTATGATTTAGCTAACTTGATAAAGGTACCAAAAGATTTGTAAAGTTTATAAAGGATATTCTTAAAAGCAATGGCTTCCCTGACCATAGGACAATCCATAAGGAGTATACCATCATTAAATTATTGGTGAGTAAAGGAAGATTCTAGTAAGAAGAATTTTTAAAGCATCCTCCCAGCACAACTTTTAAGGCATGTCCAATTCCTCTACCACTAGAAAAAAAATTATAATCATAAAAAATATTTAAATGAAAAACATGCATTTTGCCTAGAGGAAAAAAAGGTAGTGAAGAGTCAAACTTAGGAGAACTTATTATTGGAAGGAAGCATGGTCCTTCACACATCACTTAGTCCTCCATCTATTTTTGGTTTGGTAGTGGTGAGGTATAATATAAAGTGTTAATGTTCTTATTTATGGGCGATTTATCTATATTTTTATTATCATTATGTAACATGAGTAAATTTTTAAATCATAATTTATATTCTTCCTAATAAGAAGAAATCAAATTGTAAGGTTAAATTACATCCAAATAGTACTAAAAAAATAGATTTACTCATATTTTAGAAATTCTTTTTTAATTTAATTTAATTTAATTTGATACAGTTAAAATTACATAATTAGTTACAATAATTTCATAATATTTTAATTTTGATCAAATTTACAATTTAATTTGGTAATAATAATAATTTTTATTATTAAACCATATTAATATTGAATTCACATTATTTAGTTTATGATTCCTTTTCCATTCCACACATAAACGTAATATATCTATTCCTAAACTTATCATTATTTATTTTATTCTACAAATATACTCATTCTTTATATATGTGCTTATCATTGTTTATTGTATTGGAAAAATATATTCATTCTTTGGATATGTGTATGTAATCTATGAGGGTATGTATTATGCACTTTACAACACATTCTGAAAACAACTTATTCTCTTAATTGCATAAATTACTTCTACATTCTCATTATTCATAATCAATTCTATTATTAATGATTGTCACCTTACACATATAGTTAATATTACAACTAATTGGTTTCCTCATCTTAATGCATAAACAAGGTCTTGACTAGCTTAATCTCAAACATTTCAAAAGCATTAAATCCCAACTTCTCTTTTACCTAATTTCATCGAATAAAGTGCCCTATAGTGTATAATACTTTTAGGGTTTGATTATCATATTAAATGCTTCTTTAGATACAATTTGGGCACCAAATGCAAAGGTCGACTACACTCCGCTTATTCACACCCTAACATACTAAACATGACTAGAAATTATAGACCAAAATAACTCTATTGTTTCCATGGGATGGTCCCAACACTACTAAGTATTGTGTATTTAATGATCAATGAAGCATTGTGGAAACAATGTGAGGAAATGCTAAACAAGTTTACAAATTATTCAAAACATTATGCCAACGACATCTACACAATTATTACCTAGATCTATATCATTTTGTGATAGGAATTATATATATCACAGATTAATTATCACATCGATTTTCTTGAATGAAAGATTGACGTTAAGGAATTCAATGAGTGTTTTAGTGCACTGCAAAAGTATTTCTACGTTGGAAACTTCACTAACACATAGAATATCTTGCTCATGACCACGAAAATGGTCATCACCACCAAGGCTTGATACTGATCACATAATTACTATGTGGGAAACCTCGTGTAGGTGATACGCAACAAGTTATGAATATTGAAGTTGTTTGGAAGATTGTACAAATAAGTTTCATACAATTATATATTGTTTGGAAATTTGGGATTAAAAAAATTAGGTCTTAATTCGTATAGAAATTACCTGCATACGAATTCTAAAAACAGAAAATAAATAATGGCGAAAGCATAAAATATAAAATAGATATACACATAGATTTTTCCCCTCGATCCCAAAATCAGGATTACCAGTTTGATTTTTCATTTTATTCCTTTCAATGCTACAACACACACACACACACACACATATGTCGAAGCATCCATAAACCCCAATCCATTAACCCTGTATTAGAACATAACCGTAGTTCCCTTGACTGGATCTACAAAATACCATGGACTGAAAACCATCATGCTCAAAACCATGTGCAAAATCCATGCACAAAACCATAGGTAGGTCTGCCCACCTAATATAGGGTCCAAAAAAATTTCACCACGACGCTGCGCAGACCCCCTGCAGGGAGGCTACTACCCCCTGGCAACGCCCCATGCAACATACAAGGGGCTCTACTGCCCCCCGCACATGGGCTAGTCATGGAAAGAATATAAGATAACCCAACAAAAAAGAACTTGTTCTCAAGTACCAAAGTGGGTTACATTGGTACATCAATTGAAGATGGAATTCTTTATTATGAGAACAAGTAATGGTACCCATAGATCCATGCAAAATTTTTAGTAAAAGGACACACTCAAACAACATGCCAACTATTAATCTCAACACCATGAATCTAATGTTGGTTATTGTGACAAGTATGAAAAGTAGAAGCAAGCAAACCATAGTGAAGACAATGATGTGAAACCTAACAATCAAACTACCAAAGGAAGACAATAATGTGAGTTAACTATCAAACTAATCCACATTAAAATTTATCATTTCAATAATATTAATGTTGTTTTATCAAGGCTCTTATGTCAATGAAATTGAAATATCCTTTTGTGTCAAAACCTAAGCTTCATGTTTTCTCAAAGGCTCTTAAGTCAATGACAATGTTGAAATCTCCTTTTATGTCAAAACTTGAGCTTCATACTGCTGATTTTGAGCTAGAAAGGGGCCCTTCATTAGTCTTCACTATGCAACACAAGGATTCTACAAATCTAGAAAAAGAGAATGAATGCCTCTTCATTAAAAAATGTGAGTCAGAGAACAACCTTTTGAATTCATCATTGGTAATGACTGTAGTTATATGAAATTGATCACAATATATACAATTATATGATTGAATTTTTCTAGTGCATCATTTCCATAAACTTATATTGTTGGTTGTCTATGATAAGGAAAACATCTATCTCACACATATATAGTGTCTAAGACATGATGACCTATTTCAACACAAGCTATTATATGATGTTGTTATAATGGACACAATCTAAGTACTATTAAGCAATCCATTGCTATGGGAGTGGCATGGCACTTAAAAATTGTAGTTTCTCATCATTGGGGATGGATGTTTTGAAATCTCATAATTAGATCAGAGATCATCATTAAAACTTCTATAAAAGGTTACAAGATTATTAGCCATACACATAAATTCAATTTGATAGCAATTTGAGTCCAACCACAACCTTATACTCCAATTCTTAAACAAACCACCATATTGTTCGTATCTCCCATAATTAGCAACATAATGTTCGTATCTCCAATAATTAGCAACATAAAATTCAATGCACAAGCACCTTTTGATTAGGCTTTCAACAAGAGAACACAAAATAAGGATATATAACTATTGAAGATAGTTATGAAAAATCATTCCCATGCGCTAACTATTTTTTCTGTACATGAGCAAGTGTAATGGTAGTTACTTCAACCCTTTGGGATAAAAATTATTCTACAATAAAATATCTCATTAAGCTTAAACTTTTCACTTCTCCACCTAATAAATTCGACTTAAATTATGTGATCATTGCCAAAAAAAAACCTCTACATGATCAATACATACCAATACATACCATTTGTTGTGCGCATCCCAACACATGCATTCTATACCCAACCTATATCATGTTAATTGAGAAGACAACTAAGAACATCATGCATCATGCCACCTCAACAAAAGTTCATCTATCATATCAATTGCATGTCACAACATAGAAATTGATATGCCCATCTGGTGATGAGGTAAAAATTCAAAATATATTTAACAAAGACATACACACATTTTAGATAACTCAGTGCTAATTCTTAACACATTTAGTGTATGTTGAAAGTGCTTTCTTAATGTGCTTGCATCCTCATAAAAGGGTTATGCCTATACTTGTTTTCTAGGTGTTGATGATAGGAATTCACTATAAGATAATGGGTGGTTGTATGGAACATATCTCATGTCTTTGAAGTTTTTTAAGTTAAAGTTTTAGATTGAATTAAAATTCCAACTATTATTAAAATAAATATCCAAATAAATATCCCTTCTGATAATTTATTTTGAAATCTATCTTTCAAATATCGTTTTTTATCTCATTCCATTGTGTTCAAAATCTCTTAATGATGACTCAAAAGTTTCATATTTCTTAAGCTTGTGCACAATTTATTTCTTCTCCATTCATTACTTAATTTCTTTGAATGAATCCTTATAACATAACCATCAACATCCGTTTTTGTTTCTTTTTCTTTGTTATTTTTGAACGGGTTGTCTTTTTTAATACTCCTGCATTATTAATCATTTTCTCATATCCTCCATTTTTAGAGTCTATTATTTCCTTGTATTTATCTCTCTCTAGATATTTATATAGTTCTAGATGATCTTAGTTTATACACTTGAAATGGGTTTCTTCTCAGTTTAAATAACCAAGACATGTAGTTCCAAGTTATGCTAAGAGCTTCTTGAAGCACATAGTTTTAATGTGTAATTAGTCCATCATATATATCTAGAAATTCCACCACAAATATGTCAAATAAGCACACTATGTTTACTATGTTTTCTATGATGAACAAGGGGATTGTGGATGACAATAAATAAGCATAATAAACATTGCAAATCTTAGAGCCCTTTTTAATTAGAGCTTGTGCGACAACAATGGGTAACCAAGGAAGAGATTAATGGTTTCACCATGAACTCCTACTTTAGGAAAAAAATTGTGGTCCTCTTTCTTATGATGCCAAAAATAGCAATATATCATTTTTTAACAATTGGTGGTCAAGTCTCCCAATCCAATTTCCCAAGCTAGATTAGTCTATCAACACATCCCAAATTTTGATGTATATGACATGCTCACACTAAGAAGCATGCAAACCACCCAACTTAGGGAATTCCTTGTGCCATTTGACACATACAATATATTGACACACATTTTGTATTGAACCTACAATCTCTTGGATTTTGCAAATTAAAGAAGGTTAGTGTCGCTAATACTGAAGAATTCCTTATATTTATCTCTAAATAGTTCTAGATGGCCATAATTTATACCCTTGAATTAGGTTTCTTCTCAAGTTGCAAGCCATTGTTGATGAATATTGAAACATATTTAATTTAATTGGTGGACATAAAACCTATCAAGACATGTAATTCCAAGTCGTAAGTTAAAGCTTAGTGATTGGTTTTAACGTGTTATTAGTCCACCATCCATACTAAACAATCTACCATGAACATATGACATAAGAACATTATGTTTGTTGTGGTGAGCATGGGGATGTGGATGACAAGCATTAAGCTTGAGGCCATTACAAATTATGACAACTCTTTGCAGTTAGAGCATGTGAGGCTAGCATAGGTGACCAAGGATGAGACTAATGATCATGATGAGCAGGCCTACTTTAATTGAACTATATGGTCCTCATAATGCTAAAAATAACAGAAGCCCCTTTTTTTTTGCAATCATGGTCAAGTGTCCCAACCCAATTTCCCAAGAAAAAATACAATATCAACATACCTTGAAATCTCTATGCAACATGCTCATACTAAGGGCCATGCAAGCCACCCAACTTGGAAAATGGCATGTTTTGTTAGACATTTATAATGGCTCAACATGCATTTGGTCTTGAACTTGCGTCCTCTTGGATCTTGAATATCCAAGAAGGCTATTTTGACAAACATAACTACAAATTGCGCCTTTAAACCAACTTTTCTTTATCTCATCCTATCTATATATCCATGATCCACAAGCTACAATGAAATTTTATTGGAACAACTCATCACAATATATATTGTATTATGCTGAAATGTTTTATTACGTAGGTTTATTTCCTTAAATCTCAATTTTTTTATGAGCATGCAAATGAATACACAAATGAAAACGAGATGTATATTGGGAAAACAAAAATAGTTAAAAACCTAGCTAGAAGGTGAGGCCTATACTCTCTTTTCTTTGGTTATAAAAGTACAAATACAAAGAGAAGTTGCAACACTCACTATGGAGTTTCCTTTAACAATATGACCTAAGTGCTTACTATATAATCCTCTTCCTCTTTTGTTATTCTCTCAAATCCCACTCCTAAATACTTTTCTCTCGTACATAACAAGTACAATGCTAAAAGAATGGAACCCCTTCTCTTCCTAGTGGCCCAACATTTAACATAAGATGATAACCATCTAGAGTTAGCAATTTTGCATATCTTAAACGTGAAATAGTGATAAGGTTTGGACCTTCTAGAATATTCTTAAAAGTCCACATGTGACTAGCCCCACGTATAAGTAATGGACATTGACATGGCATCCACTTGATACGATGGTGGTCAACAAGGCAGGTTAGCTTGTAAGAGGCATAACTCCCAAATACAAATTCTATTGCAATGATTTTCACATCTTTGGAAAGGCCTAAGTGTGTACAACACAATTGAGGCATTGGGAGTTGTGCTCACATAATGTTGACCCCAAAAAGTGTTGTTTGATACCTCAAAATAGCTCTAGAAAGTTTTAGACCCAAAATTTCTAATAAACATTCTATTAAAGTGACCCTTCAAGACAATTTCTCCAAATTTTCCACCAAGAAAATATTAAAATAAATAATAAATTATAAAATGACCAATTCACATACATTTATAGCTCTATATTTATACTTAACAAGCAACTTAATTTTTGTAACTCTATATTTATCCTAGCTTAATCTAAACAGTCTAAGTTTTCAAATTTTTAAAGCACATTTTTATGACTTTGTCAAACACATATTTCTAGCTAATTTTATTAAACCTCAATAGAAAATTTTAAAATCATATTAAAATGCTTAATCTAAATGTGGGTTGAGTTTTTAATGCACTAAATCCATTTATGGTTTAAACCATGTAAGATTTTATCAACAATTTCATTACTAAATTCCAAAAATGATAGACATAAAAATGCAAATTGCAATTTAAATCTTAATATTATAACATTATATCCATCCATTAATTTGAAAATGAAAAATTTTATAGTTTAAATTTGTTGTAAAAAATAAAATATTTCGTTTTTTTGGAAATTTATTAATTATTTTTTATATTTCATTAAATACTTTTTACCGACTAAAAATTAACTATCATTTATACCAAATATTTTCGGACTAAATCACGTATAAATACCACTTACTATGATTCTATAGTCCCAATACCATACCACTTACTATGATTCATCATCCAAACATTTTCTATAATTATCGTAACCACCGACCTGTCTCCGACCACCACCCCAAAACCTGTAAACTTATGGCGTGCAACAAAAAGTTTCGAGTCCCACAGACGAGGATACACGTAACAGAACTCAACTTAAAATGGCGGAGAGCTATCTGTCTCCAACCCATATATACGTACAGTCAAGTTACTAATTGGAGGCGGAGAAATGCACGAGAAAGTAATGAAGTCGTCCACCCAGAGGCGCAGGCAGCGGCCACGGGAGCAGCATGCGGGCGCAGGGGGTTGGTGGTGCACACCTATTGTGCGGACAGTACTCGCAGAATAATAGATTGACAGCAAGACATATTGACTTCTTTAACCCCTTCCGTACGCGTTTTGGTTGCTGCAAGCTCAGCAGACAAAACCACTGGTGCAGCGGCAGTTCCCTGTTTTTTGTTGTGCGGACATTTATTACATAACGCGGCTTCGACACCCTGGCGCTCCAGGGTCCACGTGTACAGCGTGTTTCTGTTTTGAGGAGCCCATTAAATTTGGTCACGGTCTCTGAAATGCCATTTTGATTTATGTATTTATTGTCCGGATATTCGATGCCACCGACGCCTTATGAATAAATTCACAATTAAAAATGAAATAATTAATATTTTTTTCTTTAAAATAAAACTAGTAATTTGTTCATTGGGTGTAGAATAGAGTGTGATGTATTGTATTGCTGAGTTATTTAGTGATGTGAAGGTCAGACATAGAATAAAGTGTGAAGTGTGATGGAGTGTATTAAGTCACTTCATGATGTGAAAGTCATCGATTCAAAATTTAGTGTCAAAAATTTAGCCATGTTATAGGCTAGTGTGGCCCAAATAAATTGCAATTGCCCGGTGATTTTGACAACCTATATATTTCTAGTATGATTTCTCTAGAGAAAAGTTAAGCCTACAATCATTTAAAGACTAGAACAACTTAACAAAAAAACTAGTGGCTTAAAATGTTTGACAAAGTCAGGATAAGGAGAACACAATCCTTGTGATTTTTGTGGAGGTGTTCTATATCCCCAACATAGATCCATGTTAAGTACGGATCAACATAAGCTGAGAGGGATCAAACCTTCACGTGCAAACTTTTTTAAAGTGCAAAATACAATTCATTATTTTTCATTATTTAAATTGTATTTTTGAATGCTAAATAAAGTATATATAGGACCGAATAAATTTTTTAACAATAAAAACTTAATTTCTTTTCTATATATAGATATATATGAAGTTGGTATCACATAAATTAGTTAACATAGATATTCAAATAAATGATTTAAATCTCTTGTTGAAGTATTTTTGAAAAGTATAAGATTTAAACATCCGATTCACACATTTTTTTACTTCTAATTACTTTACAACATATTCATTTTTGTTTAATTATAGCGGCATTATATATGACCAAATAAAAATTTTAACAATAAAAAACTTATTTTTTTTTCTTCTATATATGAAATTGGTATTGACAAAATTAGTTAACATACATACTCAAATAGATTATTTAAATCTCTTGTTGAAATATTTTTGAAAAATATAAGATTTAAAGATTTGATTCACACATTTTTTTTTTTACTTCTAATTACTTTACGGCTTATTTATTCTTGTTTAATTATAAACGACATTATTTTTCTATTTAGAATATATTTTTTTATTTTAAAGGGTACGGACTAACTAATGAGCTATTGGAAGTAATGCTTCCATGTCTTCCAAGATGTCATGAGTTGTATTGTGTGAGTTCCTAGGTTAATAAGTGCGCTAGTTATTTTTAATAATATAGATCCACCATTTTCGGATCTAGAAAGATCATATATTCCTATATATGTAATGTCCATGAGATCAATAAGACATACTATATTTGGTGTTGTGTTTAATGGATCTCTGTTTTCTAATACAAACTTACACATCCACTCGCCTCAATAAATTAGTTAACATAGATCTTCAAATAGTTTACTTAAATCTCTTATTGAAATAGTTTTGAAAAATATAGAATTAAAGATATGATTCACACTTTTTTACTTATAATTACTTTACAACATATTCATTTTTGTTTAATTATAGCCCACATGATTTTTCTATTTAGAATATAATTGTTATTTTTATTTTAAAGAGTCACGGATGAACAAACTTACACATCTCTTCATATTAAATTATAGAATAAACCTATCTGACTCAAAAACACTGAATACTGTAAATTCCCCCACTTAACAACTTAACCACTGTAACTTGTTTTACTTAACAACTTAACCACTGCAACTTGTTTTTAAAAAAGGACAATCAAATAACAAAATATCTATCAAAATAATCCAAACTTTTTTGGCAACGGTTTAGACTACACTTTTTTTTTTGTTTTTTTTTAATTGGGCAATTTGTCGTTTCAACGGCTATATGATCCATATATTTATCAAATTATGTAATTCATTACTGGATTCATTCATCAAGATCCGTGAGAAAAAAAAGTGGTCGTATATATATAAAGTTATGATGTTATATCTGGATAGAAAGGATCTGCCATATTTGTGAGAATGGGAGCATCGAGGATGAAAACCACTTCCTCTTAGAATGCCCTGCATACAACCACATTAGATCTCAATTTCACAACCTTTGTTACAATACTGACCTTCCCAGCCTTTTACAATGCCAAAATTATAGTGAACTCGGGAGGCTTCTCTCCAAGCTTTTTGAGCATAGGAATAAAATCTTAAATCAAAATAAATAATTTGTCTTTTTAGGTCCGATAGATCATTATTTGGTCTCAGTGGACGGTAACCACCATCACCACCATCACCATCACCATCACCATCACCATCATCATCATCATCATCTTTTCAAATTTATTCATTAATATTTGGTCGAAAAACTAAATTTATCATTAATATCTATAATGGATCCCACTGGGTTATATAAATAAATTCATTAATATATTATGGAATATTTTCCTGTTAATAAAGAAACCGCTAGTCTTAAAAAAACCTCTATTAAAACGTGAGGATAAAAAAACAGAGTTAGGTTTTGAATATTATATCTCTCGCTTTACTATAGGCAATCATGTTGGAACATGAAATATGTGGTGCGTTAAAATAATGACGGTATTAAGATTCTAGTTTTATTTATCTATAAAATAAATATAAAAATTTTAATTTTTTTAATAAAATAATGATGATTTTTAATTTTTAATAATAATTAATGTAGTTATTGGAGATTTTTGGAAGTGAACTGTGTAATGTTTTTTATATTCATGTAAAATTTTAGATGGTTAATCTTCAGCAATCGTTTACTCACAAAAGTTTTTTGGCCTTGATGATGGATGAAGTAATCATTTAAAATGTTGGACGTATAAACAAAATATTACACAGTTCACTTGCAGAAATATCCAACAACAACACGAATCTCTGTGGAAGTCTAGGATCACTTAAGTCTCCAATCACAAATAAATTAAGTTGTTAGTTAGTTATATAAACTAGCAATTGCTACGCGGATAGGTTTGTTAAGATAGAAAAGTTGTATGAGGAACACATTTGTAGACATGTATGCCATATGTTTTTCCTTTTGAATTTGGGGATTATGTTGTGAAACATTAATTACAAAATGAAATAAAAAAAATTGTTTATTATGAATAGACATTTAATAAGTAGAAATATTAAAAAGTTTTTTGAATAATTTATTAAATGAAATATCCTTGCATTAGGGATCAAATCAATTTGATGAGTAACGCCTGTAGATTGAGGTAGTGCATGTGGTAGTTCAACTTGGTTATGTTGAACCTCTAGTGGAATTTCCTCATTTAACCTCTTCCCATTCGTAGGACATAGATTATAGCAAATAACTAAATTCTTGTCTGGACTCATGCTACACTTTGTGTATTTTCCATAACATGTTGAATGACATTCCTATAATATTTCCAGGTCTCCCCAACAAAAGGTGACCAACATCCACTATGTATTACATCACAAAACACCCAATTCTTGTATGACCCATTATTAAAGCAACCCAACATGAGTTGTCTACTAACGTACTTTGATCTTTTTTAACCAAGAGTTTTTCTAAGTATCAGTTAGAAGAATACAAGTGAAATAGAGTTTCTAGAAAATTTAAGTTCATACAAGATGATTTCTAAATCCTCTATGTCCATGCCTCTTAGGCCTCACATTTTGTTCCTTTTTTGGCACTTCATTACTAAATTTCTTTGCAACATTAATGTTTTCCATGTTTCACACTCACCTTCCTCTCCATGTGATTCTTCTTGTGCTATTGTTCACTTATTAGCAACTCTGAGGTTTAGAGGACATTCCTAGGCTTTATGTGTCTCATTGGAAATCAAGCACATCTCCAAATCCTTTTAAACCTTCCCTTCCTTAAATATTTTGACCTTAAATTTGGTGCCTCAAGGTTTTTAAAGGATGCTCTGAAGTTTGCTCTACAATTTTTTGTTCTTTCACATGAACTTCTCTCTGTAGTATTGTTTAGACTGTTTTCAATATCTAAATTTATGAGTTTTACTTTGTGATTTTTTTTTCCTAATTTCATAAAACCCTTTGTTTGATATCAAGATGTTTACATATAAAAAATTCAGTGGTTCTATTTTGTGAGTTTCCTTTATGTTGTCATAAAAGCCCTTGTTTGACATTAAGATGTGTTGTCACTTTATTTAAAACCTGTTGAATCAATATTCTCGCTTAACATTTGAAGAAAGGATTTTAAGAGACACTATATACAATAGTGGGAAATAGTGTGCCCTGTTTTAATGCATAATATGAATAGGCAGGGAAACCAAGATTCTGAATTTTTGCAACAGATCAATAGTGAAAGACAAGAAAACACTTCATCGAAATGCAAAATATTCAAACATGTTTGCACTGAATTTCTGGAGCCTCAAAATATGACAATAATGGAAGAAATGTGAGAAATAAAGCACATGCTAAGATCTCATATTTTCCTTATGATGATACTTGAACATGAAATTCATATTTAGGATTTGAGGATAAAAAACCTACAAAAGTATGCAATCCTCTTGAACGAAAAGGACATCAAAAGGTAGCCATGAATTAATCTCCATTCACCAAACATGAATATATAAGGAACAAAGAAATAATGCCAAAGGGAAATATTAGGACAACTGGAGTGGTCATAAATTTGAAGCAAGAAGCCTAATTAGTAGTGGTAAGGCATGTTTCCTGCTTCGACCTCTATAGATGCAAGTAATCAAAGGAGTAAAATTATGGATGCAATTGCTCTCGATCCGGTCAACATTAAGAGACGGGAAGGATTATTGAGAGAAGTTGAATATGAATTTTTATTTACTTATGTAAGCAATTGCTTCTGTGTTACTTGACCAGATTGAGAGTAATTAACATTATTCAAGTTTTCATGTTGGGCTAGCAAGCATCAACTACTCCTTTGAATCCCGAGAAATCATGTAGATCATCTCCATCTACAATCACTTCCTCAATTGAGACTCAGAAGAACAAGACCTTGACGCTGACTAATGTTAGTTTCCTGATCACTAGTCTTGATTTTCCTTATGATTCAACTATTGCACTTCATTTGGTAGCTAGTTAATATTCCCTTGTGATAAGCAAGCCAGAATAAACGACTAGTCAACTACGATATATAAAACTTGTGATGGTTGATAATTTAACAAAGTGATATTTTTTATCCATCTTTATTCAAATTTATTCCAAGCCAATAATGCATGAGGTAAATCATAAGGAGTAATGAATAGAAACATTAAGAGTAAAATATGTATCACTGGGAGTAAACAATGAGAGAATTTTGCGTAAAATTTATTACATTGTTCTATGAATTACCCATTTATACAAGCAAAAAAGAGCGCGAAAAATAGAATGCAAGAACAAAAACAATTAGAGTTACAATAGAGGGCAAACCCTCTTGTGTTGATGAAGAGATAACTTGAGATTTGCCTGCCTTTACATGTAGCAGTGTTGACGAGTCTTTTGTCAGCGCTGCTTTATGTCTCACAACTTCAAGTTCAAGAACTCTTATGGGCGTTGTGTAAAATATAAAAGAATAAATTAATGTAGTATCCATTAGTTTTTTTTTGTGTAATGCAAGAAGAGTGAAAAGAGACAAAAAAATGAAAGAGTGTCGAGGCACATTTTGAGCCTTTCAAAGAGCTTTGGAAGACTTTGCAAGCTACTTTTTAAAGCAGAATGATCAAGCTGACTTGGATGTCTTCAGATCCAACTTGTCTAGTATATCCAGATGGTAGCAGAGTCTAGTGTTGATGTGTTCCATCAGAGAGAGTAATGTGGAAATTTGAGGATGTATTTCTTGTCGAGGTAACAGTGTCGATGCTGATTATTTGGATGTAGGTGAAATCCAAAGTTAGGGTTTAGAAGAAGGTTATGAGTTCATGGTACAATTCTTATTAAGGAGAGGCAAAATTTTGTGAGACATAACCCATAGGCTTCCAAATTGGAGCCATCAAGGGATTGAAGTAAGGAACCCTTGGATTCGATATTCATCAATTTATCATTGGTTTCTCACAAAGTAATACATTCCTGAAAATTCATATATAATCCTTAAGTGAGGGTAAAGAAACTTTGTAGGCTTTAACAAGGTTCATTGTCACTAACTCCTTTGTAAATCGCTTTGTGTGGCATTCTACGTAGGAAGAGGGGTGGAATACAGAGCTATGATTAAAAAATAACTAATAAAACATAATTGAAAGCCTATTCAAAGGAGAATATCACCATGGAAGAGAATTACATGATGCTTCATACATATGGCATAGATGTTGTATTTTATTTTGATAAATTACGCCATAGATATGGCATAGGTATTGCATTTTATTTTCATAAATTACATTTATGAACTTTGGTGAAGTATTTAAGCCAATTATTGACTAATTTGTTTCAAATTGAAAATTTTCATTTGGGATGACACCCAAATTTGGTAACTATGGTAAAACATAATGTTTAACGATGGAGTTTTCAATCACACAAATAACAGATAACAATTTTTATAACAATGTAAGAGAAAAGACATAATATGAAAAAGCAAATCATAAAAAAAAAGCTTGAAAGCAAAACGAAAGATATAATTATATCTATCTATATACATGTTTTGTATAAGGAGACTCAAGCAATAAAATAAAAAACTGTGAAAGATCCATTTCATTGATATGAAAATGGTTAGAAGGTTTTCAATTTTTTAAAATGTGTTTAATAGATAGTTTATTTATGGACTAATAAATGCTAATGACTAAGTGATGATGGACGGTTTTGACTTTTGATGATTAAAGCATTATTCATCGTTAATTATGAATTTGAGTATTCAAGAAAAAAAATGTTAACTAAATTAAAATTAAATTTCATTTGAATCCATTTAACGTCAAGAACAAAATCATATATTTTAATTTTTTTGACATATATACACTGGGGGTCTCAATAAGAAATATCTAAAGGGCGTTGACAATCTCTATACCTCTATTTGATGTGTGTTTATTAGTATTTGTAGGGGTTTACTGGTTTTATCGAAAAGTGAGTTTATCTATGCATGAGCAACATCTTCTCCAATAGAGACTCGAACTCATTTTGAATTAACATACGAAAGAATGATATTCTTCTTGAGTAGAGATTTGATCTATATGAAGAATTAGTACATGAAAGAACTTTGACGAGAATAAATTAATCAATTACTTATAATAATTCTAAGAGAAGCATATTGATTATCAACCCCAAAAATCAATTGGATGACATATAATGCCATTAATAAATTTCCAATGAATTGACATAAGCTTCAAAGATTGTTACGACGAGAGAGCTACATAAGTTTGAAGTGGCAAAGGTTTTTGAAAAGTATTATAGTTTAAATGAAAAATGTAATTGTATCCCAAGACTTTGTTGTAAAATGTTAAAATCATAAAACAATCCATGCTTTGAAAAATCAATGATTATTAATATTACCTCAAAATGAAATTTAAAATTTCATAAATACCTTGATTGAAGTGACTACTAGTAAAGTGAGTGGTAGATAGTCTGGTATGGATTGAATCTTTAGAGTCGTAGATGTGAATCGAGTTTACCACCATGTATCAGTTAGAATTTGATTATCTATAAACTTAGTTGATAGGGCATTACTTGAAAATCCCATGTATTTACTTTCTGTAAAGAAAAATAATGACATGAGTTCTAAAATACGGTGGCATTTTTCCAGAAGTGAATGATAGTGTTAAACATGAGCATTTCGTATTATTGTGGCCATTTTTGGATATCAAGAGCAATTTTGGTGGTCTTGAATGGAGGGTAAAACATCAAATTATGGGTCATACTTTGTAGAAAGTTGGTATCTCTGGGAAACTTCCACGATCCCACTCTAATCCAAGTTAATTGTCTCTCAGTTTCCTTCCATTTTGAACATTTTTCTGTGTTAATTATCCTTGAGTATCCTTCCATTTTAAATGTTGGAATACCTTTTAGTATTTACATCACTTTAATGAGTTCCCTTAAGTTTCAATTTTCCCCACCCACATACTTAATCAGTCTATAAGAAAAATCATTGCTCTCTCTCTCTTCTCTCTCTCTCCTCTCTCTCTCTCCTTCTCTCTCTATATATATATATATATATATATGTGATTCATATTTGCAAACATAAGTCTGAAGGATTGATAGCGTACTGGTGATGTGACTCTTTGGATGATTATGATTTTGTGCCCATTCAATGAGTTCCCCTTAGTTCCAATTTTCCCAACCCACATACTTAATCAGTCCATACGACAAATCATTGCTCTCTCTCTCTCTCTCTTTCTCTCTCTCTCTCTCTTATATATATATATATATAATCTCTCTCTCTCATCTTCTCTCTTCTATATATATATATCTATATATACATATATATATATATATATATATATATTATATATATAATATATATATATACTCTCTCTCTCTCTCTCTCTCTCATCTATATATATATATATATATATCAATGATTCATATTTGCAAACATAATTTCTGAAGGATTGATAGCGTACTGGTGTATGTGACTCTTTGGATGATAATGATTTTATGCCCATTCAATTTACATGTTTCTCATGGATACCAAATATTGTGTGAATTTGCAGAGAATCAAAGAGATAAATCGTAAACATTTACAAGTGTCTATGGATTTCATGATTACTATGTAGGCATATTTTCATTTGGAGATGTTTTAATCAGGTTGTGCAAGGCTAAATAGATTAGGACACTATTGGTAAATAGAATTGGATATCAATGGAATAGTTTTTACTCTATAATTACTTCATCCTCCATCTTTCTCTATTATAACATTTAAATTGATAACATAATTAAAATTCAACTCCCAAAAAACCAATTGATATATGAATCATATATTAAGAACAAACTAAACTTATATCCAAATCATCGAACAAACCATTCAGCATAAAACGAAAAAAATGGAAATCGAAATATTCATATAATGAAAGATATATCTTAGAATAGGAATGAAAAGGACATCAAGGAGTGAGGTAAGATGATTTTTCATGAAATTGAATGTTAGTACAAAAAAGAATTGTATTGCATTAAATTGGAATTACAAAAGAATGTATTTCCTTCTAGTTTATTGTGTTCATATTCTGCTGGAATATTGTAATATGTTCTGTCGAATTACTTATATCTTGAAAGGATTCATGCTAGAGAAGTAGTCATATTGAAATTGGTGTACCCTGTTTGTTGAGGTCATGGAAGCAAATTATAAGATAAACCGAGTGTTGAGTTATCCATATCAAATTAGATGAGATTCTCTTTCATTTGATAAGTCCCAATCACAATTGTTGCCACCAGATCCTTGCCTGCGTCAACACAATCTAGATACAATGCTTTCTTCTTGTACAACTGCTCCATAGAGTTATCTCCAAGGATCCTCCAAGTAGCGTTGCCCTACAAAACAATATTGATCATTGTCATAGTGGGACCTAGAATTGTGCTCCCTCTATAAGGAGGCTCTCTAGTACTGGTCATCGAAACACACAACCTGACCCAAGGGGGCATAGGGCACCACCAATGAAACGTGTTTGATCTTCATGTGGTTCACCATCTTGGTGTAGAGGGCCAAGAGAGTTGTAGATGGGAGTGGCCAATTGTGTGTAGCACACCGCGATGCTCAACTTGGTGTCGTCGCATCCCCTTTGCTGATTTGCAACTTCTCTGTGTCGATCATCACCTCGACGCCATTGACTTTGATTCTTTCAACACTGATATAAAATTAGTGGGTGGAAGCATGAGTGGAGTTGAGGGCGAATATGGGGTTCCTGATCAAGGGATTATGGATGAGGTGGCAGGTGAGGTCTGTAGTGTCTCCACCTTTTAGTTGAGAGAAGATGAGCAGGCCATCACCAAAGAAGAGATACTCCTCCGAATTCTCTTGTGGTAGACTAGTGGAAAACTTGCAACTAAAACCTCTAGCAGTGAAGAGTCGAGGTTGTAGTGCATGTGTGGACGAGCACATTCAAGTGATGCTAGTGGCCTCTTGAGGAAAACATGTGCGATAAAAATCATATTGGAAAGCGACGAGCAAGAAGGGGAACCTGGTGGGGCGGACTGATTCTTGACTATTGCAATTGCACCAACTGCCTCTCCAACAACACTGGCAGTTTTGGTGTCCCAACATAATAATTCTATGCAAATGTCACTAAAATACCACTCGATAGGATCATGGCACCACCTAAGGTTTAAATTGCCACTTCATCCGGAGAATGGCGCCACGTTAAATGGAACCAAACAAATTTTGAACAGATGTCACATTGGGAAACAATACAAACATGATAGATGTCAAGCTGAAATGAAAAAGGTAGACTAAATTGGGAGGTGAGATGACTCAAAAGAAATGCATATTGGCATAATTAAGTTGTTGGTTAGATAATGGGTTGTGCGAGATTAGCGAATTGCATTTTTTTGGTTAATGGTGAGCCATAGTTTTTAGAGCTTCACTTGATATTTATCAAGGTTGTTTCTTATAGCCTTTTCTTTTCTTGCTCATCATTGAAAGATTGAGTAGATTAATTATGGAGGAAAAATCAAAGGGTAGAATTAAAGGAGTAGACTTTGGGTTACGAGATTGTGATAACTTGCTCTCTATTTGTAAATGATGTTTTTTTTCTTTGGTTTGGGGACTGTTGAGGAATGGCAAAGTTTCAAAGGTATTTTGCATTGTTTCCATGTGAGCATCAAGCATGGAGGTTAGCCTGGACAAATCGTCTTGTCTTATCAACAACTTGGATGAAGCACAAGTGAATTTGATCCAAGAAATCCTTCCTCTTGGGTTTTGTTCTTTAAATGATGGATTTAAATATCTTGGATTTTCCATAAATCCTAACAATTATCGAGCTACATTATTCTATTTATAGGTGCTTTCCAATTCACATTATGAGATAGATTTGTAATTCCTTAATGTTTACTATAGAGTTGATATGTACCAACGATGAACATAATCATGAAATTTTTAAAGTGATGGACGAAGCTATGAAAACCTTTGCAATTGCTAGGGTTTTTCCCTAGCTAATTGATCTATGCTTATATCACATGGATCTCTTTGTAGATCTCTATGGTAGTTCAAACAATGGTGAATCTTAGTGATTCAGTGAAGAAGAAAATATCTTTTGTAGGAATGGTTGCTTGTCCAACAAGATCTTCTTCGATTTCATATAGTGCCATGATGAAATCCATATATGTTCTTCCGGGATTTCAAGAAGTTATTTCAGTGGTGAAAAATAATTTTCAGAACAAGGTTTGGTCTGTAGGTTTAATGGGTTTTGGCTGTGGCTGACTGATATACAAAAATAGATCTTTGAGACATGGAAACCTCTCTTGAGGGATGATCTAAATGTTTCTCCCATGGCTCGAGGATTTTTGTTGTTGTTCTTGACAATATTGAGGACAAAAGGCCATTTGCGAATCCAAGCCATAGTTCTTGGGTAGTGTCAATCTCTTCATGCAACCTTGGTCTCCCACCTTTGATCTGATTACAACATCAATCTCCATGGGTCCATTTTGGGTAAGGCTTATGAATCTTCCACTGCATATTTGGAATCTCCCATCACTATCATCTATTGGGAATGCATTAGGAAAGTTTTATTGCCACAACCCAGAAACTAAATTTTTTTACAGGACTATATATGCTCGAATATGTGTGGTAATGGACTTCAATAAGGGTTTTCCTACTGAGATGAATATGATGGCTCCAGACTATGTCTCGGTTCAAAATATCAATTCTAAAAATGTTTCATTCCGGTGTAGAGTGTGCTATGAAATGGGGCATGTAATAAAAAAAGTCCCGATCATTTGAAAAACAGTAAAGATCGAAAAAAAACCAAAGGGACAAATGGTGGGAAGGAGCTCAGGGTGTTCACTATAAGATATATAAAGAAGAAGAATCTCAGGATAAGAAAGAATCAAAAGATAAATAGGAAGCATATATTGTCAAATAAAATGCATTAGAAGAAACAAAAACCAGTCAAGAAAAAACAAATGCTACAGAGGATCCACTGGACCTAGTGAAAGTGGAAAAGTAGCAAGCCCTAGTGGAAAATGAATCCCCTCTTGAATTCACAAGGAATAATGTTGGAAAGGAAGCCTCTTGGGATAATCAAGCAGATGAGGAATAATTGAAAAATAGAATGACCCACCAGAATTAGTAGAAAACATGAGTTGGATTCAATTTGTGAAGAAAGGAAAAAGTCACTCTTGCCAAGGAAAACAAGAAGTGAGAGTAAATCAAATCAAAAGTAGTGAAAAATGGAATGTAAATGTGTTTGGATATTGGGTTTTTTTTTTGGAAATTATTTAGGTGGAAAGGGACTGGAAATTTTGTATCATGGGGTATGTTAGGCCCCTATACTACTAGTGTCACCCCTTATTGTTATTAGTACAAACCACTTATTATATTGATGTACCCATGTAGTGCCCATATTGTTACTATTGTGCCCCATAGAAGCCCACTATTATTATTATTGTGCCCTTACATTATTATTGTTATGTCGGCTCTGAGTATGTTATGACCCCTTAGACTCCTATATATAGAAAGGAGGTCTTTTCATTTGTATCATCCAAGAATTGTTCATTTATGTAATGTAAAGGAGGTTGCCCTCGAAGAGGCTGAATTCTAAGGCATTGATCTATCTTTTCTATCTTTTCTTGAGCTGTCATAACATTTGGTATCAGAGCTTTGGATTCTAGGGTTTCGCTGCTCCAAACAGGTCATCGTGGCATTTTCCCTATAACTTTTTTTCTGTGATGTTTCAGAAGTCGCAAAAAAAACCCATTTGAGGAGAATTGACGCTGAACGTTGGGTCCGAATTTCAGAGCTTTTCGCGCAATATTTTCGGAGATATGATCTGAGGAAGTTGGTCTTTTTTCAGACTCCTAAATTACATTCAAAACAGGTGACCTGGGGAAAATCGTCATAACTTTCTCTCTGAGGATCGGATTGAAATTTCGTAAAAAGGTACAGAAAGAGGACGAACTGTAGTTGCTTGTGGGTGTTTTTTAGATCTAAAGGTTGAAACAGTGACTCGTGGAACTTCATACAAATTCGCTCTTCTGAAAAGGTCTATAATCAGGTCACTGTGGGAGATTTGACATAACTCTTCATTGGAGAATCCAATTGGGGTCAGACTAGTGGCATTGGAAAGAGGATACAGAGGGCTACTACAGGTTGCAATTTCAGAACTTAAAGATTTGAAAATACAGAGTTACAGTCATTTCAAGATCGTACTCCTAAAATCAAGAAAAAGCAAGATGAGGAAGTTTGATGGCAACGATCCGGTAAAATGGATACGTCAAATGGAGCAATA
>APFE030179642.1:92012-102224 GCA_000404065.3 Pinus taeda
AATTCTTGTAAATCAAGTTATCTATATATAAAACTTGATTGACAAGAATTATTGTTTCCTCCCTACTCATGTTCAATTAGTGCAACCTCTTGTATCATAAACTTAGTAGCTCTAAGTTGGAGTAAACACATAATCTCATATCACTATTATTTTTCGGTAGTGGAACACATTTTGCAATATAAAAGGGAAAATTACATGAGTAGCTAAGACCTTATCAATCTCTTTTTTCTTCAAGTTCACAACTCATTTACTTTTCTTAATGGTCTTTTATTTTGTTTAATAGGAATTGCATTCTAGATAATTGCTTATTAGTATATATATAGCTTGTATGTCACAAGTAATTGTTTTTTTAGGATGGGCAAACATTATCAAAGTTATATCTTTAATTTCACCAAATATAGTTTCTTGTTCATTGTTATATGCTTAGATATTATTAACATTCTAATAGGTACATGAAAGATGTAATTCTCACATTATAATCCTTGTCATCATTAATAAGGAAGCAACAGAATATATTTTTTTATAATGTTCATTCAAAGATATAAAGGAGTATTTATTAGCACATTTCTTGGATTATATATAGCTAATTTATTTACAAATAACTCTTCATCTTATTCTTCCATCAAAATGAATCATAGATATCTTACTTTCTACACAACTATTAAGATGCTTTTTTTGTTCATTAAAGGTTACAATATCGAGTAGTTAAGAATCCACCTTTACTTTAGACAATCGCTTCAAAATATTATGTTTTGGTAAACATGAAGGTAGAGTATGGATTACCTTATGTTGTCAAGTACTTGTATTAGAAGCACTTCTATAATTTTCCTTATCCAGAAGATGCATTTGGAGTAAAAATGGTTTTTTTGAGAGGGACCCTTACTCTTAATTTGATAATACTTATTTCTCATTTCAAAAAAAAATGTTTCATCTTCAAGAGACTAAACTCAACTAACAAATATAAAGCCTTACTTCTTCCCAAAAGTCCTTTCTTCAAATATTATTTATCACTTCACATGTATTTTCATCATGATTGACTCCATATAAATTATGTTATGATCTCCAAGGAGCTTCCTTAATCCATGAAACATATTTCTAGAATTAAATCATCCTATTTTTCAAATCATACACAATAGCAAAAAATATTAGTATATCAAATTGCTTATTTGGATATTCAATTGGAAGACGAGTTCTCATAATTTGTACTCCACAATTTAAACATGTGTGTGGAGATTATCCCAAAATATTATCATTCTTTTATTCCAATTTGTGCCCATAAGAAGAAGGTAATGCATTATAATAAAGAATTATATTTTCTTGGTTAGGAGGCCTAATAAAATAATCTCTTTGGTTATATAATTTCTTTAAATGTAAATTAAGATATTTGCTTATTTGACCTCTCTTATGAGCCATAATATAATAATATCTTAACAAGTTTAAAGGATTTTGAGGTTGTCCATAAGTATACTTAAACCAATAACAAATTTACCTCAAGTTGAGAAAAATATAGGTCCCAACTTAAAGAAAGTTTTAGTAGGTTTCCATTCCAAATAATTTACAAACAATCTAATACATGTAATATCTCCTCTAACTCAGAAAGCCACCCCCTTGAGTCTAGAAGAAAACCACATCCTTTTTCCAAGCCCAAAATTCAAGTTGTGACTAGTGAAATATCAAATTTCATGTGTTTTGATGGTTCAATAGGAACCAAAGCAAATGCCCTAACAACACTGTGTGCTAGTGTTCTTGACCTAAGGAGAAGCCCATAAACACCTTCTCTCCCCTAGATCTCCTAAATAATGCTAGAAATCAAATAATCTTAGATTATGTGGAAGATGGCAACTTCTACTAAGATAAGAAATCTTGATCAAAATAATGATTGATTTAGTATATCTTAATGATCTCCTTAACATGCTCAAAAAATGTGCAAGTGCAATGAATCCAAATCATGATTAAGATCTATATAAACAAAGCTCATCACAAGGAGAAGAAAATGTGTTATGTTCAAATGCCCCCGAAATCCTTCTACAATAAGTTGACATCAGCACTAGCACATATCAATGAATGTTGAGGTTAGGAAGGTGTTCACATGATTATAGCAAAGTAAAATAGATTTTCCCCCATTATATTCATGCTTCACCTATTTGAATTAATATTTTGGTTTGCATGTGCTAATATTTGTGGTTCCAAGATAGAGGAGTCTTTTTGTTGTTTAATTTGTGTAAATTTCTAGAGAAAATCTAGATCAAAGGTTTGAGGAGGAGATCTTTGTGAAGCTCACATCACCAACAGAGTTAGGGATTGCAACAATTTTCGAGGTAATCTTTTTCTATTTCTCAATATATCCTTTTGCATGCTTGGTGATTGTTTATTTAACTTTTCTTATCATCCACACACAAATGTTTTAGGAAAAGCTTTGTTTCTTCACAACGTCATGCTAAGTTTAAAGTTGAAATTTCTCTCTTGAACATAATTTTCCACTATAGTAAGGAGCCCTAATAAATAAATTTATTTTCCTATTTTATTTAATTTTTCTTGGGAATTTGTGAACTTTTGGTGTTTTACAATGGTCATTATTCATATAAGAAACTTTGTTTCGAAACCCACTTCCTTAAACCTCCTATATCTAGGATTTTCACATGTCTTTCAAACATCCAATTGGTCCAACGTAGTGATAACTTTGTTTCGATAGCCCTTTGTTTTTCTAGAGAGGATTGATAACCTCTCTCTTTCATTTCAATATAAAGTGATAGGGAATTGAAGGAAATTTCAATGGTTTTTGAGAGATGAGTACACTTTGATTGGGAATTGGAAGAAATTTTCAATGGTTTTTGAGGGATTAATCTCATATCTAGTCTCTACAAACCCTAGTGATGAAGCTCATTAATAGGTACATAATAAGTGTCATGATGCCATCCTCAAAATTTATAACTATCTCTTTATCACATTTTTTTACATTTTTTTTATATCATGCTTAGTGAGAAGGGTAAAAGATGTTTTCTATATCATGCGGCATAATATGGTTTAATTGCACGAAATTGAGCATTTTTTAGATGATTTCTATGCAGGGGCTCACAGTACACAATAGGGAGGGATTCTAGGTTTTGTCCACCTCTTTAACTCCCTTAATGAGTCCAACAACACAACGCTCTCTCTCATCATCTCCAGGACATTGGCAGCGAAGCAAGGGAAGTTAATGAGGAACAAGTTCCACCATTATTGAGTTGTGGGAGACAAATATTATAATTTTATAGGGAGGTGATAGTAGCTTCCCTCTTGTATAAATAAGAATGTAAAAGATT
This sequence comes from Pinus taeda, assembly GCA_000404065.3. NCBI lineage: Eukaryota > Viridiplantae > Streptophyta > Pinopsida > Pinales > Pinaceae > Pinus > Pinus taeda. The sequence continues at coordinate 95,315 of APFE030179642.1, forward strand.
TCATTAGATTTGGAGTTTTGTTTTCATCTAGGTAGCTATTGAGCTCAAGTACTTGGCACTATTATTTTTTACTCTTATGTGATGTATTAGACATTGATTCAATGATAATGAGAAGTTTCTTATTGCTTCATCATTGATTTAGTTCAAGAGGGTTGAGGTTCTTAGGTTTGGGCCCAACCCTAGTGGATTGGGTCAATGTTGTGTATTTGTATCTCTTTTTCATTCTGAGTGCTTATTAGTTTGTTGCATTCCACTAGAGAATAATTGATCAAAAATCCGTGATTGCGACCTCTACCTCATCTCTCTCATAGGAGCATGAATAGAAAGATTTACAAGTAGAGTACACAAGTATTATGTTTATGATTTCTTGGAAGAATATTTATGTTGGTCATCTTGTTTTCCATGTTCTTTTTTTTTTACCAGTGTAACTCTAACCCCATAGTTGTGCTAACTTCAACTCCTTAAGTTAGGTGATTGGTCGGATCAACCATTCATCTTTGCAGGGGCCAAATAGCACCAGCAAAGTAAAGGAAGAGTTTTCCTACCTAACCCTAGTAGTTAATTAACCCCTAGGACAATAGTTGGTCGTTCCTAGCTTGCATGCAAAAGGCAGCGGAGAAAAGTTTCGAGTGGTGCAAGCTCCCTAAGAAATGAACCTATCGATGAGACACCCTTATTATATGACTCGCATGAGCAATTTTACACGAACTTCAAGCTCATTAAAAAATAAACCTAGCAATGAGCATATGTTCCACCAGTGTTTAAGCTCATTAAAAAATGAACCCACCTCCAGTAAATAACCATTGTGATCGCATTATCATCAGCTTTTGAGCCTTCATCATGTTCATACAATCACCTCCACTTTATTTTAGCTAATCATACACCTCCATTTCATTGTTTACCCCTTTTTGAGGAACAACCGTGACGAGTGATTCTGTTAGCCATCTTCTTTACACTGTCGTGATTGGAAAGTTCCAAACCTTAACTAGAACTAGCTTCTGCCCGAAAATATCACTCGTTCCTCACAAAATGAGTCCCATTTAAGTTTTTTTCATCTAACTCATAAAATATGAAAAGATTGCCGAGAAATTGGCCTCTTCAACTCGTTAAAACGATCGGAAGTGCTATCCCTCCTCTAGATTTTAATATTTTTGGACCTGAGGGATCATTACACAAAAAGATCGAGCACTTGTCTTGTTCGGCTCGTTAAAACTATCGAAATGTTGTCCCTTTCGTATAATTTTATACTTTTTCAGACTTAAGGGATTATATGATGAAAAAGGATTACTGGAGTTTCCTTTCTGGCCCTTTTCATACTCTCTAAAATTGAAAAAGACCAAGTTATCCTTGTCGTTAAACTCATTAAAGCATTAGCGACAAACTTGTCCATGCAGACAAGAGTGAGTTTCACTGTCGCTAGGCTCATTAAAACATAGCGACGGGTTTGCCCGAAGGGAAAATTATAGAACAAGCATATGTTATCCTCCTCAAGCTTGACAAAAATAAAGACGCACTGGTCAGCAGTGACTAGGGAAAAATTGGGAAGAAAACTTGAAGAAACTTGATTGGTAGCAAGTCGCTCTTGAACATGACACTTTCACTCCATCACCATGATTGACTCGGGTTGGGTTATTCCATTCACCGGTCATATTGTCATTGGTCCACCGTACCATCCATTTTTTGGGTTAACGCTACCAATCCATTTCAGTGTCGTTGATATGTTCAAGAGAAGTCGCTCAGAGAATTCAACAACCTAGCTTGTGTCTCATCCACTGTAATACCTTCTCACTTCATTCTTTAATGATCGCCACCCTAAACCTTGTATCATCATAGATGTCAGATTCATTAATGCCCTCCTATGACAAGTCACTTCTTGTCAACATCAGCTCATTATCCAAGAAGTCAACCTAAGAACAACCCTTTCAGTACTTTGAAGCTTGCATGCCTCAATCGGAAGTTTCTCACTTCTGGCGATAGGTTTACATTAATGGCCTTCGACCGAAAGATTTTGCATTGTGTTCGACACCAAGTCCCATTTTCACACCACGTGTATTGTACTGTTGTACCTTGAGGGTCATCATCATTATCGGTGATTCCTCTCGTGCCTGTTAACAACTCACATCATTAGCTGGTAATCAAGCGATGTCTTTCCATGTTCAACTCTAGAACATATTTTCACATGGATCGACTTGTACTTCGGGCGAAGATTGAACGAGTTTTGAAGACCCCAGATGTAGTTTCATCCATCCAGGTTGTGATATATTTAGGAAAATAAAGACATCAAATGTACGTCATTGCTGCATAGATAATCATCCAAGCCAAAGGATGATGACTCTACTAGAATCATCAGTTTGCCACACAGACGGTTGTCTGTCCTATGTACATGAGAATGAATTTATAAAGTTGAGCATGGGAATTCCCGCCTCAGCTAGATCATGAAAATATTATGAAGATAATGTATTGTATTATATCTTATTATAGGTCGCCTTCCAGTTTGAAAAGCATCGAATCCTCATGATAAAGCATTTCACTCGACATCAAAAAGATTTACGACCTCATGCTTTAAGGGGCAACTGTTATAGACATATTTGGGCACATCAACCCCAATCACATATGTCCATAAACCAAGGGATTCTATGTCCCTAAAAATGTTGTTTCATACCGTAAAGGATCAAGGTTAGCTGATTACATCATCTCCCAGAAGTTCTCCATGAAAAACTACTCAGACCTGGTCAAAACTGGACCATACAGACTGCCTGGTGCTAAGGGTGCGATGCATCTCACTTGCCACATGCAAAAACTGTGATGCATACTCAAAAGCCCTTCTATGGGGTACAATGAGCGAGAGTAGACAAATGGAAAAAGTAGTTGGCTAGGTGGAAACCTAGAGAATCTTTTAGAAACTGCTCATGACACTTGCCTCTCTGAATTCACTCAGGGATGAGTAAGAGATCACGAATCTCCAAGTGGAACCAAGAACTATCAGAGAGAGGACACTAATCAAAATCCCAGAACTTGACTCACCCACCTACAAACATCTATATATGGATTCCTCATCCCAGAGATTGAGAGGTTGGAATCTTGTATTTTGTAAGGAAGTGTTGTTGGTTTCCTTGTGGAACATCATTTGTTGGGTGATCTAAGATTTTCATGAGGCGAAGAAGGGCTTTCATGCTGGGAGGATGACATTGGGTCAGATCAATGGGTTGTAATCCCCTCTTCTACTCTTTCTATGAATAAAGCTATTTGAGTTTTCCTCCACATTCCTGTATGTATGAGTTGATATATGCATTTGTGTGGTCAATATATATATGGTCCTATATTGTTTATGATTGTAGACCCCTTTCTTTGATGGTATTATGCTTCTTCGACTCTACAGGTGTTCATTCAAGCGGGACAAGCAAGGAGGGAGCGGCAAAGATCTGTCAGAGGGGAGAGGAAACAAGCAAGGAGCCAAGCGAAAGACTGAGGTTGGTACTCTCTGCATCTCTCCCGTCTACTTCTCATAAAGGAAAACACAAGTAGCTTTAGTTTGTCTGTTTCTAATATAGCTACCCATCTTAGTGGGAGTATCAGCTCTGAATGGACACTAGATTTCCGGATAACAGTTGGGAAGACACCATATGAATCTAACTGTGATACGTTGTCCTCATCATCATCCATTCCATCCATACAATTATAAGGTCATCCATCCCTTTCTCAAGTTCAGATCATAGTCCAAACAGGTACAAGAACTTCAAAATCCTCTACCCAATCACTTTCAACTGCTTCATCACCCTCTTCTACTGTGATCTCAACGATGGCACATAATCAACCTCAGCCAAGGCCATGGACCAACCTAGGAGCAGTAAAAATGCCTGCACCTTTGAGTCAATTTCCAACACATCCTAAAAAGTGGTTACGAAAATTTAATCATGATATTGGCCTGTTAGCAGAAGAAAATATAAATAATTTGATCTTATCAATCAACTTGAAAGGAGTAACGGAAGAAGATGTTGTTGTTAGACTATTTCGATACACTCTACAAGGAGAAATAGGATTGTGGTACTTTTCATTACCAACATGGTTTATCAATAGATCGAATGCTTTCGAAGAGCAATTTCTAGCTAAGTTTGGAGATGATAGGTCTACTGCCACTTTTATTAATGATCTCTGCAAACTAAAATCCGAATCGAAGAAAACCATTAAAGACTTCAACTCATGCTTTAAGAAGATGTTGAATAAAATTCCTGTGACATCCAAGCCTAGTGAGGAAGTCTAAAATGAATGGCATATCTCTGCCTTGCCTTCAAACATAGCCATCTTCATTGATAGGGATCCTAAACCAACATTAGAAGAAAATATGAAGGAAGCAATCATTGTTGAAAAACGTATCCTCGCTTTGGAAAAGGAAAATGCTCTCGAGGAAAGGAAATCCAAAAAATTTACCTCTAGAGATGATTCAAAGATGAAAGAAATCAAGGATCCATATGACATGGATGTGTTGGAAATAATATTGAGAGGGGGGGTGAATCAGTATTATGAAATCAATTATTTTACATTTCACAGTCAGATGTGTACATGCTGTTAGCACCTAAATCCACCTTAGGCTGAAGGAAGGCAAAATTTAGGGTAACCACAAACCATGCTCAGTCTGGTAGCTAGCCCTACTAGAACGGGAGAGGGCTCTCTCCGAGTCACGCTGAGTAAATAAACAAAATGATACGATCTGTGATGACTTACAGTGAAATATTGATCTTAGGCTAGTAAGTAATTATGGATACAAGAAGCAATTTTTATGAATGACTGAGTTTCTGGGATGTTATGGGACCAATGGAACGCAATGAGCAGAGAATTTAATACAAAGGCACAGATTACTTCGTGAGGCAAGATAGGCGGAAAGTCTAGCAATTTAGTTTGAAATAACCCGGAATGGAGAGATTACTTAGGAGGGTGAAAAGGGCATAAGCACATGAATCCTTTTCAACAGAAGAAAAACACACAATGTGAAACTTTCCCACAAGCAGAGCAATAAAAATGAATTCTACCTTATCTTACTCAGAAAATTTCACTGTAAATGAATATGAATGAACTGTGAAACATAATGAAACACATATGAAACATAAGAAAAAAAAACATTTGATACACTCACAACCACATGAATCTCATGAAATAGAGCCGCTACCTTTCATTAATCCTCTGTCAAAATATACAATGAAGAAACAGAGTTTCTCTCCCACAGTCTCCCAGAAATTACAATCAACCAACCCTTTGAAAATGGTTTGCATATAATATATAGAACATGCCATGAGGAGATAGAATGAACAAGGGTTGGGGAGTTTCTCGAATTATTACAAAATGGAGATGGAAAGACAACCATTAGCTACAGGTGCAGCGGTACAAAAATGAAAAATGGGTTTGGGTGACAGTTTGCCTTCCTTTGCGACTTGGATAGAAGCCAAACTCTTTAAAATTTGCCTTATTTTCTGAAAAAAGTGAAGTGCAGATGAGTGGGCCCACTTGGATAAAGTTGCGAATAGAAATTTCGCGAAACGGAGGTGATTTTGGCCTTTTTCTCTATATGCGTCGCGCCCAAATCTATACGCGCCGTGCCACTTTGGAGGTTTCTTTGAGGTACCTGGATGAGTCCAGATTATTCCCAAGTGATCTTGTTGGAAAGCCTAGCCTCTCTACTTTCCACCCCAAGTCGAATTTCTAAATTTGGTTCTCGTTTGCCCCTCCAAATCTTCATTCTCCGAAGATTGCTTCCTGTTTGTGCAAATAGGGGTAGAGAGGTCATTGTTTAAGTGTTTTCGACCTCGTGGAGACTCAAATCATGCACAAATTTCTTTTCCAAGCACCAGTAGTCATGAATTTTCATGCTTAATCCAAAAATTCAAGCCATTACCAATTTTGAGCTCCCAATCCTAAGCGTCGCGCTAGTGGCGCGACGCACAAGAAGAAAAAACCTGTGTTGTGACCAAAAATTTGCCATGTGACCAAAATTGCCCCAATTTTTTTGAAATTTGGGCTGGAGGTTCTCTAAGAGGTACTATGCTGGGCCACAAAGGCTTCAACCAATATTTGAAGCCGATCTTGCTCTTTTTTCCTCTTTTCCCTCTTTTCTGTTTTGCTCAATTTTGCCTTCAACCTCCTTATCCGAGCCTTCGCACTCATGTTCCGTGCCCTGTAATGATAAACCATCCTCCTCAGTATGGTTTTGTCTCTGTCGGCCTTCTCCAGTAGTCTCTCAAGGTGGATTTTGATCCGCTCGAGCCAAGACTCACGGTCATTGGTAATCTCTTGCTCCAAGGTAGTGAGCTCGATCCTCCTTTGTTGGGAAGCTTGTCGATTCTCATGGATGCTTTGCAACTCCATGATCTCATGCTGGTCCTCAAGCTATTTGTTCCTCTACTCCACATACCTGATGATCCATTTGGCCCTCTCCAAATTGAGTGACAAGTCTTGGATCTCCGTGTTCTACTCCTGAATGGTCATCCTAAGTTTGGCACTCTCCACATCTGCATCATCATCCTGAATGAGGATGAAGTTGGACTCCTGTTCACCTGATGGCCCCTCGTCATGCATGGGCCACTTTCCCTTGTCCTGTACCTGTGTCATCAATGCTGGAAGCAAGGCCCCTTCCACCCCGGGTGGAGATAACACTTGCTTTGCTGCTGCAAACAAGTGCCTACTGCCTCTCTGATATGTAATGAATACTGGCATAGTAGTGGTCTCATGGCGCTCATACTGATGAGAAGGACCACCTATCTCATGCTCTGCCTCTGATAATACCTGTGAAGTGCAGAAGAGGTCACGGGAGATGAAGTCCTCCCAAGTAATGCCCTGCAATCCCAACTGATGATCCACCAAAATCCGGATAAGAGCAAAGTGATAAACACTGTTAAGTTGCTGCTGAGGGGTCTTATGC